>CM052207.1:5956405-6150256 GCA_028454225.1 Lasioglossum leucozonium | reverse complement strand
ATGGGAACGGCCAAAACCGGGGCGTGAGCACTCTCATTTCCTCTCTGATGCTACCAACTTCCTTTCAAAACTCCCTTATAAAATCAGATTTTTTATAAACTTTGTATTAACATTTTTCTACGCATTCCTGCTAATTATAATAAAAGTTGCATCCTAATTATTCAGTTTCAATTTCCTTTGCCAAGATCTTTCCCGCGGAATTATTAACGAAACATGCCGACCAATCAAAGTACAGCTACAGCTAAGCGTGGTCTCGCCATTGGCTGAGCAGGAATCTGTTCGCTGTAGCCGCGCTCTAATTGGTCGTGAAAGATTTACTTCAAATGACAACAAGAATCACCCCTCTCAAGGAAGTACAACATTTTTGGGACACCCTGTATACGAAGTATGTAAATATGTACAATGTATGTGTATATAGTATGCATGCATACTTAGTTCATTCAAAAATTCGAATCATTAGCTGAAAACAAAAGCACACAATGACCTAGACAGAATATAGTCGAACCAATATTTCTTACTGATCTTTTGTTTATCCACACAAGTTCGTCTACTTGTTGATTGCTGTGTTTTGAAAGAATACGTTCAAATGTTGTCATGTGATATTGTATCATAACGGAAGTACTTACACACACTAACTTTAGCATTTTACTATGACTAAATTTATACACAACAAGTAGACAGTAGAACTCTAACGTAAAAAAAACATTCTGGGCAACATGCCGTCACCAATGACATAAAGGTACTACTTAGATGAAACTTCGTCGGTATGGAAAAGTGAACTCTAAGCATTTATATTAGATACATATTCTTCGTGAGATTTAATTATATCATCGATAAGTCAAAGATTTTAAGGAAATAACCGAAAAGGTTATATTAAAAAATTGTTATGAAGAAATTGAAAGTGGAAACGAAGTATATAAATACATATGAGTTCGTATGACTCGTAACTTGTTTCCGTTCTGTGTTCTGTAAAATACGCGCATTGTACCGGTCACTATGACGATTTGAATTTGTAGTTTTTCTTAATTTGTATTTTCTGTATTTCAAGATGCATATTAAGAGCATGGTATTGGACGGATTCAAGTCATACGGAAAAAGAATTGAAATAACTGGTTTTGATAAAGAGTTCAACGCGATCACAGGATTTAATGGAAGCGGGAAATCAAATATTTTGGATGCGATATGTTTTGTTTTGGGTATTACAAATCTTGGCCAGGTATGTATAATACTTTATGTTCTTTTGCTGTTTTATTTATATTTCACCCAGCTAATTTCTTCATAAATGTATAAAAATCCGTAATCTACTTGTCACATACATAGAGATGTATTATAATATAACATTACATTTTTCATAAATTCTAACTACATATATTTCCTTTTATATAATGTTTACTAATATAATTGTTTTGTGGACATCATTTTATAATAATTTCTTAATTATAGGTCCGTGCATCATCATTACAAGATTTAGTTTATAAATCTGGTCAAGCAGGTATTAAAAAAGCTAGTGTTACAATAACATTTGACAACCATGATAGAAATTCGTCTCCAATGGGATATGAACACTACGAAGAGATAACTGTCACACGACAGGTTGTAATTGGTGGGAAAAATAAATATTTGATCAATGGTTCCAATGTTCCAAACAAGCGTGTACAAGATATGTTTTGTTCCGTTCAATTGAATGTGAATAATCCACACTTTTTGATTATGCAAGGGAGAATTACAAAAGTTCTTAACATGAAACCTGTAGAAATTTTATCTATGATAGAAGAAGCTGCAGGTACAAGAATGTATGAGAATAAGAAAGAGGCTGCGTTAAAGACGATAGAAAAGAAAGACAGTAAATTAAACGAAATAAATAATGTACGAATAATTTCCATGTTCCTACATTAATTTTATTTATGTATATATTAAGAAGTATAATTTGTTTTAGATTTTGAAAGAAGAGATAGGCCCAAAATTAGCAAGGCTCAAAGAAGAAAAAACACAATATGTGGAATTTCAACGTATAGAAAGAGAATTAGAAAACTGTAAAAGAATTTGCCTTGCTTGGAAATATGTGAATGCTATAAATGAGAGTCAAAAGGCAGAAGAAAATGTACAAGTAGTTAAGGATAAAATAAATGAAAAAATGAAAGGTATTGAAGCTGGCGAAGAAGAACTTAAAGAAATAGACAAAGAATACAATGAAGTTACCAAAAAAAGAGACACAGTATGTATTTTGATTAAAAATTCAAATTATTATATATTGTTTTCCTAATTATTTCTTTTTTTTAGGAAATGGGAGGTCAGTTACAATCTTTGGGACAAGAGTTACAAGAAGTAGAGAAGAAGCAATTTAAATTATCGGCTGAAATTAATAGTAGCAAAGAAAACATGAAAGCTGCTAAAAAGGCTGCAAAACAATTGGAGACTAACATAAAAGACGATGAAAATGCTTGTACATCAAGGCAGAAAGAATATGCTAAAGTCGAAGGGCTTTTCAAACAATTGAAAGAGACAGATCAACAAGATTGTAAAGCTCTGCAGGCAGCACAAGAAAAATATCAAAAGATTAGTTCTGGTTTACTGGAAAGTCAAGATGGTGAAAATGCAACATTGGAACAGCAATTAATAACGGCAAAACAAGCAGCTACAGAAGCACAGACACAACGTAAACAATGTGACATGACATTAAATCATAATAGAGAACAACTAAAAAAGAAGAAGATGGATTTGAAAAGTACTGGAGATGAATATAAGAAATATACTAAAGACCTTGATAATAAGGAAAAGGAGCTAAAAGATTTGGAAAATCAACTAAAACGATTAAATTATGAAGATGGAACCATAGAAGCATTAAAACAACAAAGGCATACACTGAAAAATGAAATAAGAGCGTTGGAAGAAAAAGTAGATTACTTTGAATCCAGATATCCACAAATTAGATTTGAATATCAAAAACCTGAACCTAATTTCAATCCCAATTCTGTAAAAGGTGTAGTTTGCAAACTAATTACAGTTAAGGATAAGAATGCCGCATATGCTTTAGATATTGCTGCAGGAGGAAAGGTGCATAAATATTTCAATTTTAAAGTAATTTTCTTAATTTGGGTTACTATTGGGAAATTAAAATTACAGATGATTTGTTATATTTCAGTTGTACAATGTAATAGTTGATACGGAAACTACAAGTAAAAAATTACTTCAACGTGGTCAGTTACAACAACGCGTCACCATTATTCCATTGAACAAAGTAAATGGAAGAAAAATGGATAATCAAATGATTCGTTTGGCACAAGAGATAGGTGGAGCAGAGAATGTGCAACCAGCGTTGTCTCTTATAGAGCATTCAGAAGAAACTCGATCAGCCATGACTTGGATTTTTGGACAAATTTTCATTTGCAAAGATATAAATGTTGCTAAAAAGATTGCGTTTCATGAGATGATTATGAGAAAATGCGTTACCTTAGAAGGCGATGTCGTTGATCCTGCCGGTACACTATCTGGTGGTGCAGCATCAAAATCTGGCTCTATTTTATTAAAGCTAGAAGAGTTGAAAGTTATACAGAAGGAACTGGATATTAAACAACGCAGTCTCCAAAAGGTTGAGGCCGATTTAGCAAGTTTGACTGGTATCGCTGATCAGTACATGTCGTTGAAACAAACGTTCGATTTACGAAATTATGAAATCGGCGTTGTTAAACAAAGATTAGAACAGACAGTCTATTATAAAATAAAAGAAGAGGTATGCTTTAACGGTTTGAAATAGTGAAATGCATGGATATAGGTAATTTTTAATTCAATATATGTTTCGATTTCAGATTGATGAGTTAGAGAAAAGTATTGAAGAACTTACACAGAAAATGGCAACAGCAGAAAAAAATGAAAAAGCGAATCTCAAACGTGCTGGAGAATTGGAACACCAACTGAAGGACTCGGCTAATATTCGCGAGAAACAATTGAAAGAAGCTGAGAAGACACTAGAAAGACTGAAGAAGAAGGCAGAGAATAGTCGTAACGAGTGGCAAAAACGAGAACAAGAGGCAGAGACACTTGAACTAGAAATAAAAGAATTGCAAAAAAGCATCGAGACTGGGAAAGAACAGTTACAAGCGTCTGAAGAAAAATTGAATTCGGCACAGGAAATAGAAAATAAATTGGAAGAAGAATTAAAAGAAGTAAAAAATAATGTGAAAGAATTACAATCCAAAATAAAAGCACACAAAGATGTTATTAATCAGCAAAACGCTCATGTACGAAAGCTTGCAGCAAAAAAAGATGAAATTATAAAACGCAGCAAAGATGCAGAATTGGACATTAAAAAGTTGAACCACGAAATCGGTTCAATTCAAAGTTGTGCCACTAACTGTAAACAAAAAGTTGCGGAACTTCTACGAAAGTACGAATGGATTGAACAAGATAAGATCTATTTTGGAAAAGCTGGTAACTATCGATTCACATTGAAACAGTATATGTACTATTTTTATACATTAATATCTAATTTCAATTTTTTTCTTCGTCTTTACAGGTGGTATTTATGATTTTGAAGTTAATAAACCCGATGAAATGAAAGAAAAGGTAAATAGATTACAAACATTCCATGAAAAACTAAGTCGGAACATTAATACGCGCGCTATCAGTTTATTTGATAAAGAAGAAGAACAGTATAACGAAATGATGAAGAAAAAGAAAATTGTTGAAAATGATAAAAGGAAAATATTGGAAACAATTAAACACTTGGATGAGAAGAAGAGAGAAACTTTACTTAAAGCTTGGAAACAGGTAATGTAGACTAATATTTTTATAAGAATAAATAACAATATTAGAGTTACACAAAATATTTAATTAACATTAATTTCTAGGTAAACAAAGATTTTGGATCGATATTCAGTAGTTTGTTACCAGGAGCAGATGCGAAATTACAAGCTCCTGAAAATCAAACAGTCACGGATGGTTTAGAAGTGAAAATTGCATTTTCCGGCATTTGGAAAGAATCGCTCGGTGAATTATCTGGAGGGCAGAGATCTTTAGTAGCATTGTCATTAATTTTAGCTATGCTTTTATTCAAACCCGCGCCTCTTTATATTCTGGATGAAGTTGATGCTGCTTTAGATCTCTCTCATACAGAGAATATTGGTGTAATGTTAAAAAGACATTTTAAACATTCACAGTTTATTGTTGTATCGTTGAAAGATGGAATGTTCAACAATGCCAATGTAGTATTTACGACTAGGTTTGTTGATGGAATGTCAACAATATCTAGAAGCGAAAGAATAAGACATAATTAAATGTACATTTACAATTAAATAAATTATGTAATAAGTGTTTTGTAAGTAACAGTTTCTATACAATGATGTGCATCCTTAAATCCATATAACGCATTAAAAAATTAGAAAAACATAATTATGGTCGTGATTACGACTGGCGGGTTTTGTTTTTCAAAATATTTTTACAATATGTTTCAATTGCTAATAGTTTTTACGGAACTACGAAATAAAATTAAATCTGAAACATGGAGAAATCCGTTACTGCGAAATATTTTAATCATTATGTATCTATTTTCTTTTTATGAAATGTTCATTACTTCTGTCTTTTAAGTAAGTATACTACAAAACTTTAAAATTTTAAATGTTTTTCTGGGATTTGTACAGATATCCAAATGGATTTGTTACCAAACACTTTGCATACTGTAGTGTATCCTAAAATGTATCTACGAGACTTGACCAATTAATTTCTTTAAAGAAGGGATGTTGTTTTATCTCTGGTATTGTCAACCTTCCATTTGGTTGATATTTCAGTATCTGAAAATTTACGAAATTTGTTATTAAGAATTCATTAAAAAAAAAAAAATAGATATAATTAATTGATTATTTAAGATACTGTTTAGAAACTTACATTGACCAATAAGGACTTTGCATTCTTCGATAAATTGCAAGGAATACTAAGTAAGGAATGTGAGTGAAATACACTTGGATGTTTTGCTTGAAATTTCTGAAACATTAATACGGTTTATTTTATTTGAAACATTATTGTAGCTAATTTTTATTTTAACTTACATTGCCTACTATTAACTCATATAAGATAACACCAAAGCTCCAGATATCTGTGGCTGGAGTAAGGGGAATCATCGGTGAGAACATACATAATTCAGGAGATGCATAAGGGTGTTTATACTTCAGTAAATCTATATTATGAGTCGGCACAACGTATGTCAGTTGAACGTGTCCATTATCATCCAGTAATATGTTATCTGGTCTTAAATCAAAAACTGTAACTTCTTGTTGGTGCAATGCTTCTAATGCTAGAAGTATTTCAGCAGCCCAAAGACGAATTACATTTTCTGGTATCATCCATAATACTTGTTCAATGTCTGCAATGTTGTTCTTTTGTGTAATATCGATATACTGTATCTGTTGACCGATTGGCGTGTAACAATCTTTTCTTTCAGTTTTGCCATGAGATTTTGTCGATTTTTTAAACTCCAAATTATTTATAGTGTTATCTGTCTTATTACTTTTATGATCTATTGTGTCGAGAGCATCAATGGTTTTCAAGCTGTCTGTTGACGAACTCGTCGATTCTTTGTCATCGAAACTAAGATCTTTGAAACTATCGCTTAACGATGAATTGCCAGTACTACATTGGCTTCTTTCTTTTCTATTATTATTTACCGATAAGTAATTAGGAATTATCACATTGTTTTCAGGTATTTTTTCGGTCGTAGTGTTTTTATCTATACTGTCAATTTCTATTGATATCTTATTAATGTCCACTGGAGCATCAGTCCAATTTTTGGACTGGTTTATACTGTTTTTTAAATTCAAGAAATTAGTGTTCTGTTCATGGTTTAGCAAGTAATCAGATTCATGTAATCGATTTACTACAGTATTACTTTCTTTCAATGTTGCATTAACTGATTGTAGCAGTATCTGCGCCTTTTCTAATAATTGTGTAGTAGATAGATTCCTATATATCTCATTTGCTTTGTCTACTGCCGTTGGATCTATCTTTATTTGTACTTTGGAATTTGTACTAGTTAATTTCACGTTATCTAGAGATGCAGTTTCTTTGTTTTCATTTTCGATACTATCTTTCTCCAAAATAGTGTTACTATCGTTGACTGATTTTCCAATATTAATTTCCGCAATTCTTTTATCACATGATCGGTTGTTGTTAGAGGTATAGTGTGATAGTATAAAGTCCCACAACTTTCCACGGCTAAAATACAATTACAAAATCACATTTCAGTTGATTATAATAAATGACAGATAATGACACAGAATGGTAGTATTAGCAAACATTTACCTGAGGTGTTGTAAAATTAAGAATACTGTTGTTTCCGTATCAATGCATGCATGTAACTGTACCATATATGGCACCTGTCCACGTAGTATATAATCACTTATGTTTTCTTTACTGGTGGCTGATTTCTCTACAGTCTGAAATAACAAATTTATTATTTTAATTATTTGAGCATATATTTTACTTTATGTATATTGTAGTACAATATTATTTCTGAATCATTCCTACTTTTACAATGTTGAGGCAGTTTTTTGCGGACATCTTTTACAAGCATCACTGTTTCCAAAATCTTTAATACTTTATAATGTTGAAGTTCTGAAATGGGCTTACTTAACAAAGAAATATTACAATTCAGGTATCTATTGTAAAGTTTTTCGGCCCGTTCCAAATATTTTGATATTTTTTCCTTAATTATTTCTGCTCTTATTTTATTAGAATCAGATTCAACACCAGATCGTAAACTAGAGATTCCCATTTTGTACTGGGTAAATGCTTCCTCGTACTCTGTAAGATCTTCATGTTTAAAGGCTGCGTTCATATGTGCAGCTGCAACTAATATGTATTGGGAAGTGTCTGTCCATGTTTGTGGTAAATCAGAACCGTCGTGCATAGTCAGCGAAGAATTCGCGTCAGCAGTAAATACATCGGTACTCGCGTTGCTATTTGATGTCTGTATAATTACACGATCATTGTCATTTTGAAGATTATGATTTGAATCTTCGTAGCAATTGTTATTTCTATTACAAATTAATTGATTATCTTCTAAACTAGATATAATTCTGTCTATGTTACTATCTCTTACAAGCAAATTGTCATCCGTGTTTCTTGTCATGTATGCCTTTTTGTCCTCGATCTTGGAATTTGTGTCATTCAACTGTGCATATTGTAATTCCTTAGATTTAGAAGCTTCTTGAAATTGCTTTGTTTCATTTTCAGTTGTGGAAATAGGTAATATAGAACTGTGAATAACTTTAGCGTCAAAAATATTTTGGGAAATAATATCGTTAGTTGGCGAATGATTTATATAAGCACGACGATCATCTTCCACCGATGTATCGGAACTAAGAGATTGCGAACAATCATGCACAGAATAATCTGCGTGACTAGTTTCAAAAAATTTTATGAAAATATCGCTAGAGTATAAGTACGAGTGCCTGCCTACAAACTCCAGAAATTTTAATGCACATTCCCTTCTTTCTTCTATAACTTCAGCCTCAAACCTGCCAAAAAATTTTGGCTTAGGAAACGATGGGTAGCTCTCCTTAATTTGAGATCTTGTGCAAAGAATGCTTAATTCTGAGTGGAGCTTCTTGAAGTCATTATAACGCTTCCATACAGACACTTTAGATATTTCCTCATGAGAAGATTTCAAAAATACCTAAAACATAATGATTACTGTGAGTTACAACTTCAAATGAATAAGAAGCAGATATCTTTAATTATTAATTTGTATGTTGTCTCAATCATATATATGTACATATATATGTATAATTATATCTATATTACATTCTACATATATCTATCAGAATTTTTAATGTATGAAATGGGGATCACTTAAATTCCTTTAATACAGAACATTAATTGAATTAACTTTCTAATTAATTTCATTAGGTATTAAAAAATAATTAAAAAGATAGTATCCAGTGTATGCCATACCACAGAAGTAACTTTGTAGATGGTAAAACCTTTCTTGTGTCGTGTCGTTTCGGGAATAATAAAACGCCTCATCCATTTGTCTCTTGTGGGTGCCATCGTTTGTATAATTAAACTATAAAACCAGAAGCTCGATAAATTGATCGCTTATCGCTTGAACTCGCACATTTCTACCATTATATTTTCACGTATCTAGCTTTTTTCTTCGTTTGCGAGGCATGTATAGCGCAATTGATTAATTGTCAATTACTGTCATTCACATGCACTTGTATATTTATCCATGTCACAAATATACCCATCGTTTGGAACAACTGTTTATAAAGTATGCGCTTACGAGTTTCAGTAAGACGCACGCTATCGCCTACATAATTTAAGTTCCTTCAAATGAATACTGAGTGGAAATCACTATTTACTTTTCCATTGTTTTAAAAATATAATTATATAAATGGTACGATTAACTAGGTTACACCATCCTTAGTATGATTGCATGTCAGTGCTACCTTGTTTCACTATTTTTACATATTACAAACTGGATAACTGTCAGTGAATTAGTGGGTAATACACTTGCTTCGATCCTTTCTTCATCACTGCATGAGTGCTACTGCGCGTGCGATGTGCGATGTGCGATGCAGTCTGTTATGAACTTATAGAAGTCAAAAGTGGATATATAGAATTCAAATAACACGAAGGAGGATCAATTAATGGCGTAGTATTACAAATGCTCTTTACTGATCATTTTCTGTCTTTAAAATGTATCTAAAATAATATAATATTTTGTTTATTACAAAAGAATTAATATATGTAGTAGAATATCTCGCCCGCAGTTGAAAATAGTGGTTTCTAATAAAGACGAGGTATATATAGCAGTAGACCAATCACAATATGTGGTTTCATCACCGCCTGTGCTATTCAGCGGCGCCAAAAGTGGGCCCGGTGGGCCCGGAGGTAACTTGGAACTAACAGTGATCTGAAATACCACATCGCTAAAAGTTCCACTACCGACGAGAAACTTGTCAGTGCTTCCGCGCTCTCTACCTAAATAGAATATTTGCTTGTGAACTACGTAAGACCACAGATACCTCGTCTGTGGTAAGACTGTGGTATAGGTACCGTAGGTAATCAATAAACTAATCATTTAACTAAACTACTAAATAGTAATAAATAAACTACTAAAGTGTAATGAAATTATACAAATAAATCATTTTTATTGTATAATTTCATTACACTCAAAGCAGAAGGCTTTGGTTCTTTTGGTTCTCAGTCAGTGGTCAGTCACTGGTCAGCCCATGTTCCTCCTGGCCCCAAAGTCCAACCACTCTGGGCCGCTCCTGCCAGAATCCCCGGCCCGACTGGGCCCGACTGACTGTCTGACAGTCTGATTAATTGTAAGATGCTAATATATGCTCGCTGAGATCAGGTGCAGCTCCACTGTGATGTGAAACTCTCCCCACTCCATCTAATTTCGGTTGATCTCGATCGTCGTGATAGTAATTATTGATAAATTTATTATTTCTGGTGGTTTAATGTTTATAACAATTCCTTTTGCCAAAAATGTCGACAAGCACTCAAGCACTACAAGTTTTTAAACGGGCTCTGTGGGGAATTTCTTGAAATTAAATTCTTCAACTATTATTTAATATCAATTTCCCTTCACTACTTATGAATTCCTTTTTAAATTTTTAATTATTTGAATTCAAATTATTTATTTTTTACAAGATTGATAAAATAGAAATTTACATTGTCGACAATCACCACGGCACAGACTTAGGACACAGACTTAGGATGCTTTGTAGGGAATTTCTTTAAAATAAACTTTTCAATAATTAAATATAACTTTCCCTTCACAACTTATAAATTCTTAATTTAATTTTTATTTGAATTTGAGTTATTTATTTATTTTATAAATAAATTAACTTTAAATGAAATTCAACAGATCTTATGTTAAATCAATGAAGATTTAATAAAGACTGTTATTTCCAAACGAAAATCGTTGATATGAACAATTAATAAATGAGTTAATATTTACAATGATCAATACGATGATGTCGGTAAACTAGAAAATGTACAATGTTGATAAATGAGAAATCTTTATTATCGACAATCGCCACAGCTTAATTATTGGTGGCGCCATCCGTGGCAAAAGGCTGAAACTGCTAGCCAAATAATACCGACATTCAATTATAGAAATTCAAGGAATTCACTTCCAGCGCCATCTAACGGTATGTTTTGAAACTAGTCGGTAAAACAGTTTGACTAGCAGTTTGAGCGTTTTGCCACTATATCAATTGGCGCTGTACGGACCCCTGAACCGAGCTTCAAGATTTTGTCGCTTGCGGCGTTACTATCGCCTAATAAAACACGAATAAAATATTATTTTTTAATGTTGGAAGGTTTAAATTAATGTAAAAAGAATTCCCTTACCTTCTCCGAGCATATACACACATAGTCCACGTCAGATTCATGTTAAACAATTAAACATGAATTTTGTTAGTGTTCACATAGTCTGCTTGGTGCAGCACTATAGCGAAGGTACCGAAACTGTCAACACTATCATTTCCTCTCTTGTAAATTGCAATATTTATAAAGAGCAGTTTAGAAACGAGCCGGGTGAACCGGTGACGGCAGGGTTAATCTTTGCATTTGTATTGATAATGAGATCTTGTAGCACTTCCACGGTCGTTTAAATGTTATCTCATCTAAAGAGAAATAGTAAAAACAACCGTACATCAATGTTTTTTGATAATAATCGCTGATAAACCGCTATCATGTATCCTATAGCTGACAGTGATTGATCCGCCTATTTAAATATAAACAGGTATCAGCCATACGTATAAAGATATCCAAAAAAATGGTTCTTTTGTAGATCTTGCGCGAAGTAGGGATTAGGGATATCAGGTAGTGGGGCATACATGGGCATACATAGTACCTGCAATGTAGGATAACTTTCTTTGTGCACTTTTTCTCGTGGACAAACGATACTCTTTCATACATCTTTTATATTACGAGTTAAATTCAATTATCAATTTGAGTCAATTGAATGAAATTTAGTACTTACGGATATTTATGATAACTTATCAAATAGAATATATTTTCGTTGACGAAAATGAAGAACGAACAATCTCGCGTGTTGGTGCCGGTTCTTATTTGTGCCTGTGCGATTCCAATTTCAATGCTTTTTTGGATCGTAAACGTTGTTTACTCAACATTTCATCCAGATTCCGATAATCACTTCGAAGGTACGAGTGCCGCGTACTTTGTCTTACCATTTCGCTTCTCTATTCTATTGTTTAGATTTATATAACCTTCTGTACTTTTAGAGCACTTAGTAATATCACCATGGAGGTGGCTGGCTGTCGTCGCACTTCCCACTTTTATGGCGTTTTGGGGCTTCAGAAAAAAGAGTGTGGATATGACTGGCGCTATTCTCGGTAAGGAAATGTTCTTTGGATTGCCAAGCAAAAGAAATATTAGTCGTAATGCGATTACATATTGTATGCGAAGAGAAAGCTTTGTCGATTTAAAAAGAGAGAAAAGAACTTCAAACATACACAAAAACGTTTTAAAATACATTTTATTATTCAGATAAGATGCAGTGGTTGTTCTGTGAAAGTTTCACTTTGAGAAGTTTTGTACGTCCTACCCGTAGTAACAGAATATTATATTGCAGGATTTTTCGTGGGTTTTATTCTGACACTCACAAGTTATGTTCATCTGGCTTGTCTTTTCACATTCTTTGTTACATCTTCCAAGGCGACAAAGTTCCGTGCCCACAAAAAAAGAAAACTTGAAGCAGACTATAAGGAAGGTGGTCAAAGAAATTGGATTCAAGTCTTGTGCAATGGCGGTATGGCAACACAATTGGCACTTTTGTACCTATTGGATGTTGGCTGCGGAGAACACCCTGTAGATTTTGATAAGTATTACAGGAGTTCCTGGTTGTCAATCGGTATTCTAGGTGTGTGTATAGAAAAGGAGAAATCATAGAATTTCAATAGAACTTTTAACTATCGTCCAGAGTAATATTTCCATTTCTTGTAATCGTCGTGATATAGGAGCTTTCGCGTGTTGCAACGGAGATACTTGGGCTTCAGAAATTGCAACAGTTATTGGTAGTAGCGATCCTTTCTTAATTACTACAGGAAAAAGAGTACCAAGAGGTGAATGTGTGTTAAATTATAAAAGTACATAGTTCTCAAGATTTGAGTAAATTATAATACTTTTTTTTTAACAGGAACTAATGGTGGTGTTTCCTGGGTAGGTCTTTTGGTTTCCGCGCTCGGCGGTTTGACAGTGGGTTTGTTTTATTACATTACCGTACTGTATACTGTAGACTCAGCTGTACTTCAATTAGCTGCACCACAATGGCCAGTTATTCTTGTTGGATGTTTTGGAGGTCTCCTTGGGAGCATCATAGATTCTATTTTAGGAGCTACTTTACAGTATTCTGGTAAAAATTTGTTTTACCATATCGAATGATGTACTACACTGAAAAATAGCATTAAAAATTATCCTTTTCTGCCGTAGGAATTAATGAGAACGGATTAGTGGTTGAACGTCCTGGGAAACGAGTGAGATACATTTGCGGTAGACAAATTTTGGACAATCACAGTGTCAATCTTTTGTCAAGCGTCATCGTAGCATTCACCTTACCGAAAATAGCAAATCTAATTTGGCCTTAAAAGAATCTCATTTGTCTAAATTCTTTTTATTTTTTTACATATTGTAATTTATGATTATGACTTAAAATGGGGATTCATATTGTTATAAAGAAAAAGAAAATTTTTATTTACATTTACTGGTGTTTGTAAACCGTCCTCCTAAAACTATGTATTAATGAAGACTAGAATAATTTTAGTAAGAACATTGTTAAAATATTTGTTATTTTTATTCACAATATTAATATGTGATATATATATATATATATATATATATATATATAGATATATATATATTATTAAAGAATCTCCTGTTCTTTAAAATTAAATTACAAATATATTTAAGGAGGATGGTGAAATGAATTTTGTTATTAGTATGAATCAAAAACCTTTATATATGTACATTTTCCTGTTTGTTTACCCATATTAATAAACTGAAATACATTTTCGACATATTTTTTACAGAATCATTTTGTATCAAAATTACATGACGCATTTGATATGACAAACTGCATTATTTGTTTTTCTGATTGCACAGACGATGTGTTCTTTCAAAGCAATTTCGTTGTATAATTTTGTTTGATTGAAAAAAATCGGGAAAACTAATAGAAAATTAATTAAGCGTACATAAGACGATGCCGATGAATGTATTCACTTATAGACTAATTTTGATTTCCTTTCTCCGACTTTCTATTTCCGATTTGATTAAAAACTATTTTTAAATGCGAATTATTCTGATAAATTCATCTTCAATCATTCCACAATAATTGATATCCGGTGAAATTGATTACTTTTACAAGAACACTACCATAATGAATTATGGGTTACAAGGAGCAGATACGCGAAAGCCATTTCAAAAATGCATGTTAGCCAATGAAAGAAATATTTCTTCGGAGACAATTTTTTATAAATATTAAAAATATTATTAGTTTGAAATATTTATTCATGTAATTTGAATGTTGTAACACAATACGTCTGATTCACAATGTATAGTTACAAATAACAGGAATTTTAATTCTCATTTTATATATTGTAGGTGACAAGCGTTTTTGAAACTCAGTAGTTTACTCGATTTTTACATTATTTAGAACTTTGCCAAATGTACATAAATTATAATTTCTCCCTTAAATCCCTCTTTAAACAATGAACGTCCGTTCCACAATTGATTGACTCGGGCGCGTTGTCATTGGCACGCCTCTCTCTCTCTCTCTCTCTCTCTCATTCGACACACGCTAAACTGTTAGTTGTTCAGTTGTCGATTTCGAGACGTGCTAGGAGTCGACTTGTTAGCATCGGTTTCGTCGGGCTTGTTCAGACCGGCATTGCTACCTTGGCTCTTGACTGTGCTATGTCTCTTCGGGTGAAACCACCGCTGAACGACGAGCATATGTACAAACGTATAATCGGTTTGCGAGTGTGGCCGGTTCGTTTCGCGTGCAACGAGTGACTATTCGCGGGCTTCTACTAAGCCGGGACTGACCTAGAGCCGAGGACACCGTAATTGGGTCGAAGGTGAAATCGACAAGAGAGACTCTACCCTCTATTCACACCCTTATTGGGAACCTTCGAGGCGGGTTGCCGTCGAGGCTGTTTTCAACTCTGATTAAGCGATTCAATATTCGTCGCATCGCTCTCTCCTCGAATAGCACCTGATTATGGGGTTTACCGATGCCGATTGTCTCATTCATAGGATTTACAAACTCGTTGCTAGTTTCGCGCGGTTCGCAGCGATTCTTTAGCGTAGAATCGGTATCAGTGGCGGCTCGTAGCTAAAATGGGTGGGTGTGTTGCTCTCGAAATTTTTTAGCCTTTGTTTCAAAACTGTATAAAAGGGGGATGACTGCTGACATTAAGTTCAAGGATTATATATTGTACAAATATAAAGAAAGAATTAGAGAAAAAAGGACTAATTATATTAAATGTTATAAATGAAGGATCGGAGCGAGTCTTCCCAATTAAATAAATTCGATCTCTCGTACCAATTTGTTCGTCGACCCAATTATAGTCGCGCTTTTGCGTAGAAAGGACTAAAAAGATAAGAGTTGAAAAGCGAAGAGATGGGAAGCGAAGTGGTGAAAATGATGAAAGTACGGCGATTCGTCGTTCACGTTACAGTAACCGCTCAAAGTCACTTAATCCGTCCGTTGTTATAGATAGCGAAATGGAGCAGTTAAATGAAATGGCAAATTTGTCGTTGGTTTTTGAGAGATCCACGGAATTTCTGTGTAATACAGTTACATTTACGACTGACTATTTTGAATAATCGCGACATGGTATAGAAACGTTGAACGCGATTATCGTAGGATGAGTGAAATCACCCGTGCGGACATTTATAATGGCCGGATTGTCTCCTGGGTTCGATTTCGCCGACGCAAATCCATGGATTTCGCGAAATATTATGTGTATACGTACATGCCGAGGTATCTGTAACGTGCAGTCGACAGAGCGAAAGTATAATTAAAACGAAGAGCTATGTACAAAGCAATCTCTACGATTTATTACGTTATAGGGCGCAGTCATTTTTCATATTTCGTTCATGATTTACAGAGTCCGGATCACCCGCATTCCATTTTTCTAATAATTCCGTGAACGCTGGCGCAGAACATTCGGCGATATTGTAACGTTAGTCGCGTATCGGTTAAAAAATTTACAATATTCCCTAATAAAATCTCGCGATATCAACACTTACGGCTAAAATAAGTTAAGATAGAATTTCCAAGCTTAACAAATAACGATCTATACCAGAGAGGTGGGGAACGTGCGGCCTTCATAAAAGCTAGCTCTTGTATCAGTTGATATTTAATTATACAGATTATGACAATTTGAAAATTAATAGAATGCTTAAACGAATAAAAACACCAACAGTGAAATATAAATAATTATAGCGGCCTAATTTAAATGTGGCCTCTAATGGTAAAAAGGTGCCCCACCTCTGATCTATACTTTCGCATAACGTGTTCATACATAGGTATACGTATGTATAGGTATGTATATACTTTCTAATAAGGATAAAAAATAAAAACAGAAACAAAAAAGGTTCGAGTGAAACGGTGAACGTGAAATACGTTCCCGTCATTTTCGAAGCATAGATCGATGCCATACGTGACATCGATGACGAATTAGAGCTGTGTTGGAGCAACATGAATAATCATGAGCACGGATCGGCGCGCGGTAGAACGACAAAAATGCGAAACGAATGGAAGAACGCATGCAACGTGTAGATCACTTTCATTAAGATGTTGTTTTCATTTCTACGGAACCGTGAATGCTCTATACGTTCAGTGAATTTTCCATACTGGGACAGTATGGGAGATTAAATGCGGAGGCGCCCGCACGTGCGTGTGCTTTCGCGCGAAGGATAATACAGGGTGGTCCAGGGAATTGTTTCAGTTTGTAACTCTGTTATCAGTCGGAGTCCTACGAGTAGAGTGCTCTTTGAACCATTTATCTTTCTCCTTTGACAGTTTTTTGTGATCGCACTGGTCGCGCAGTTGCGAAACAATTCCGCGAACCATCGTTTAGAGGCGCGAGGGAGAATTTCGGCTCGAAGGAACCCCGTAGAGCGTGCGCAGACGTAGTCCTGTAAAGTAGCATCGTTATCTCGATCTTTCGTTCGTTTATTATACAGTATTTATATTAAAGTTACGTTACGAAACAAACACGTGTTTTCCATTCATTACAACACGGAGGCAGCCGTGCAGGAATTGGTCCGATTTCGCAGAAGAATATTGCCTTCCCATTTCCTCTTGAACTGCGCTATCACCTGCGGCGTCAACATCGTTTTATTAATGAAAGTATCCGTGGCGCGCGTCCCGGTTAAATCAGCGATCTCACGACCGACCAGAATTCGTTGACTCACCTCGCCGTTGCAGAAACAGAATAAAATGGCGACGCAGAGGCCCTGCGGAAGTAAACTAATTTAGAACCCACAACGCTGACTTGGCTGGATAATGTTTAACTTTGTTTCTCGTTAAATATATTCTGGTAGATCAGTGGTCTTCAATCATTGTCAATTTTATGGAACCCTTATGAGTATAAAATTGTTTCGCGGAACCAGTGATCATGAACAATATAGAATATTCACAATATAGATACAGTACATATAAAGAAAAACGTTTTAATATTCTTTTATTATATTAACGCATCGCTGAATAAGTCCCGGGACTAAACAACCTTCAAACCTGTCGAAATTTAAAATTTAAAGTCAAACATTAAAGTGACGCAACGTTTGCAATGTTCAAAGGAATGAACAGAACGAGTTTTGCGTGTTGCTGAAACATTGTTTTTTATAATGAGTCAAAATACTGTCCGGGCGCAGCAATGTCGCTAAAATGAGGCTGTTACTCCAGAAAACGGTAAAAAGGAGTCGCCAAAATCGTGATGGACAATCGCAAAATGAAACTGCGAGATATCCGACATTTCAAGATATCATTTGATTTTGCATAAACATTTGGGCATGAAGAAGCTTGTTTCCAGATGGGTGCCGCGTTTGCGCACAATGGAACCAGATTTGGCCCCCCAGCGACTATTGGCTTCGCCGGGCTCGCAGACCTCAAGAAAATGCTCCAGGAATAGAGATTTGGCTCGAATGAAGACGCGATTACCGAAACTAATGTCTACTTTGAGGCCAAAGGTAAATCGTTCTAACGACCGGCATAGAAAAGTTAGAAACACGTTAGAATGAATAAATCGCTCTCGAAGGAGACTACGCTGATGAATAGAGAAGAATTTTGCCAAAAAAAATGTTGTTTTAGTAGTTAGTCCCGGGACTTATTGTTGATGCGTTACAATAAAAGTTAAGAAACTACTATTTTGAATATTTTGTGTACGTTCATGGAACCCTACTGTGGTAGATCGTCTGAATTTCGATTTTCAAATAACCCGCACTCATTTGAAATTCTACATTTGGTCGCGCGATACGTTTGAACGGTCGGTAAGCGCAGTAAGTAAACATATGTTTTTCATACACGAAATTGCGCAAGTAATC
This sequence comes from Lasioglossum leucozonium, assembly GCA_028454225.1. Taxonomy (NCBI): domain Eukaryota; kingdom Metazoa; phylum Arthropoda; class Insecta; order Hymenoptera; family Halictidae; genus Lasioglossum; species Lasioglossum leucozonium. The sequence goes on along the minus strand of CM052207.1, from coordinate 6,131,674 downwards.
TCTTCGAAAGTGTTGAGCTCACCTGGAAAGAGGCGGTGATTGCCGAGAGAACCTCATAAAACTGCTCCCACGGATGATTCTTCGGCGGTCTGAAGGGGATGACCAAATAATGTAAGCCTAGAAGAGGCACCAGCAGCATCGTCGCTCTGTAAAAGAGCGAAATCGTTCCGAACGGAAGTGTTTAATGGAATGTTTTTTTCGACCAGCGAATGTTGACCAAATCGTAAAACTGGCAAAATCAGTTTCCCTCGATACCAACAAATAATTTTGTTGTAGCGTAAAATCTGCAGAAATCTTCATCCATCGTTGAAAATATTTCTATCATTTAAATATAGATTATAATTACCGAAACGCCTGCCGTATGGACCTCGACGGCTGTGAACGGATCGTAGGCCCTGCCCTCAATTTCATCAGCAGAACCCGGACAATGTTGATGAGGAACAGCATATTCAGAACGGTGGAGACGCAGACTGGGTAGACCAGTGCGTTAATGTAGTTGCCCTCGCTGATCCAACACCTGCGATCATTATCGATGCGTAGTATAAGTTATAACAGAAACTGCCTTTGGTTACGACGCGAAACTTTCAACCGCCACTTGCAAAGACTGCAACATTTCGAAAGCAAAACACCTACTGCTCGACCGGAGTTCAATATTCCATTTTATCAAAAAGTTTTAACCGTTTAATTAAATGAAAAAATGTACACTATACTTTGCTGTTTTCTCCAATTTAGTTTCCGAAATTATATCCACACACATTCTGCAACACTAAAGTAAACTTTTTTTTTCTTATCCTGTTCTCGATCGTATAAAAATTGATATATAAATCCTCTGACTTGTTATTTTTATAACATCTGAATTATAATATTGTTTTAACATAATAAGATGTCATCAGTCACAATGTCTCAGTACCTTGTGTGACGACAAGTCAGCAACACGTTGTTGCGGTAGTCCTTTTCGTTTTTAATAATTTTTATAAAGCATGTAAGCAATATAATACAGATTGTTGATACAGTGATTAAACCCAGTTTCACCACATTACAATTAAACTAAATATTTTTTAAAATTTTTCCAGGCGCGGTTTTTCTCTTTCTTGAAAATGATCCACATAGGGATCGAAACGTCGAAAATTTAAATCAAACTCGCAAATTTGCTTTTCTGTTAACTAATTGATCGAACCTTTGCGCCGAAAACATCATCAATTTATATACTAAAGCAAACGTAGGAACTCAACAACAAAACTATAATAACACTATTAGGGTAAAAAAAAACAATTGTATGCATCACATGCCATATATTAATACAGAAGGTCCCTGGGGACCTTGTCGGGCTATGACCGTTTAACCCTTTGCGGACGAATGTCGGCAGATAACCGACAAAACATTTTTTGAAAACAAATTTTTTTGAATTTGAATAAAAGTTATAACGCAAATAGAATAAGTTTTAGTTATTATAACGCAAACGTTCACCGTTCAAATTTTCTCAACTGCGCGCACCAATGCTTCTCGTCCACAGCGACGCACGTTCGTCGGATGACTCCGTCCGCAAAGGGTTAAAAAGTTGTTGGGCATCGGAGGGTTAATTTGCAACGTCACGACGAAAGCAGATTCGCGACGCGTAGGAATCAATTAATGGGAAGCGGGTTTTCCGGTGGGATCAATTAATCCCGCTGTAATTCCGGAAAAAATGAAAAGACAGAATGACTTTGCTGACAGTGTTTGCGGGTCAATTTATTTTGGCTGGGTCGTTTCAGTGTTCATTAATTCAGCGCGGCGTGTCCGCCTTTGTTCATCACGGATTTCGGGAGCTGTCACCGGGCTAGGCGACGATAAACCAATTGCCTCGGTTTTGATCCTCTGGCTCGTCGCACATACTGCACCCTCGGCTACGAGCTGTACGAGATGCACCGTGTGTCATTGTCCTGTTCGCTTCTGAGACGCTTTTCAACCGCCATCCCCCTCCCCTTATTGCGATAGGAAGTCAACGGGACACGGTCGCTCGATACTCAACGCCACGATGACGGTCACGGTGTTGCGGTTCCCTCGGGAACAGTTTCTTCGTGAGCTGCTTCGCGATTAATGTACCGCGACGTCGATTTTCCTAACGACGATGCACCCACGTACCGACACTTCCGCCGGAAGTTGCCCGGATAAACTTCCTCTCGGTCACGTGCCGCGTGACCGAGTGACGGTCGCACTGTATCATTAGATAAACGATGGGATTTGCGGGATCGCGTAAACGAGATCGGCTAATTATTATTAGCGTATGTGTATTATTATCTCCTATATTTGTATCGCAAGGTAAATTCTTTGAAAATGTTATTTTTTTTCTCGAGGTTACTTTTTAGAGTGTTCACTTTGATTTGCAAAGATCAAGGTCATTTGAAGGTCATGTTACTATAATGCGATGCAATAAACGAATGACGCAGTCATGTACAAAAACTGATGATCCTGATAACTCCGAAAAAACTTATCTTTGGGGACAAATTGTCAGATATTGACACCATGCACATTAATTAACCCCTTGCCGTAATATTTTCTTTACGGTTACAGTGATTAAAACGTCTTCATCCCCAAAAATATCGTAGACGAGAAAAGATAAAATTTTTTGTATCGCTACATGGATTTTAATGGTGAAATATTAATTGCAAGTAAATCAAACTTTATTTCATCTAAAAAGAATGGCGTAACATTCGTATTTGTTAGATTTTGTTTAAAATCTTCATCACGAGTCTGACTCGTTAATAAACGGCAAGGGGTTAAGAAAGTTTTCGCATCGCAACAACCTGAACAGATATTTAGGTGGCCTTGTTTAATTGGATCACCCTGTATTTTTAAGATATCACTGGTTTTGTAATGTTCAGATTTATTAATACCCGAGAATAATATCACGAACCACCGATATTTATTTTCCATCGCATTCGCTTCGCGTTGTTTTAATTGGCGCGGGAATATTTCTTGTATCTTTTTTCGGGTGGACATTCAGTATCCACTGGCGTTGTTTATTATTTTTTCATTATATCTGACCGAATATAGAATCGAGTGTTTGCACATTGTTTTTGTTCCCATTTTGTTTCCGTTGTCAGCGCACCAGGTGAGTATTTATATCGAGTGTGGTACCGGTGCCATCAATCTTATTGTGTTCCAGTCCTCGTTGAAAAGCGTATTTCTGTTTTCCCTTTTTTCTCGTATTTTAACCGAGCGCCGTAACTCTTGAAATTCCGCCGCTAAATAATTTTTATCTCCGCGTCGCGTCGCGTGGATTCCACTAAATTTTCGCGAATCCGGTGGAAAATGTAGAACGTTCCGCAGAAGTTGATCTAACTAGCAACGGTAACCGCTCTAAGCTTAATGTTATTTGCAAATCGATCGAGGCTCTCCGACGAACAAATACTTCGACCTCGGTCGGCGAGGCCGACGTTGAATTTTTGAGAACGAATGCAAACATGATTCTCGAGTTCCCAGTGTGCTTAGATCCCGCAGGAATTTAAATGCCTTCCGCTGCTAAGCGATCGAAACTTGAAAATCAACAAGACGAGAAGATCGACGTAATTGAAAATCGTTTCGTGGGCCGAGATTCAAATTTTAAATGTCGGCGCCCGTCAGTGAAATTTCTTGTTAAAAGTCATTGCGTTTCAGTGACTGATTATTATTTATTTGTTTCTTTAACCTGTTAACAGCGGAATTTAGTTTTAAAAATTCCCCACGGAGTGCGGAATTAAAATCAAGCAATGACGAGTATACGCGTCAAACACAGGGCAAGTGGTCCTATTATAACGAGAAGGATGACATTTTTATTTGATAAAAAATTAACAATTTGTTCTTGAAAACAGAAATTTTGTTGCCTGGTTAAACCACATAAGGTTTATATATTCTTAAGACATGTTATCGTTGGTGGAAAGTGCTTAAAGATGGTAAATGTGAAAACACGTTTTTCTCGTTTATTTTGTATTGTATTATTTTTTTTGCAAAATACACATTCTATTGTTGGTCGAGATTTTTTTTCTGTGGTTTGTATTTTTGTGTATTAGATCTTACATATACCGATCAAAATTATTCCTCTGTTTTATTATAATTATTATTTTATATTTATTATAATTATTCCATATAAAATTCCAATCGTGTAAAATATGAAGTATTTTACATTTATCATCTTCAAGCACCATCCACCAACGATAACATCGTCTAATTTTCAAATAAAACACTACATATGAATAATAGAGATACACGATATATCTCGTTCATAGCATCGTACGTACGACAGCACGGTGACGAGATATCTCGTCTATAGCATGGTTTCTCAGACATCGTGGAAACGAGATATCTCGTCCATTGTAGCGAAAGGGTTAATGCCACGTGTTTTCGAAACGGGGCGAGCAAATGTTTTGCGATTAGGGTACTTACTGTTCAGTGTCCGCAGGATCGTCGCTTAGCCCCCCTCAAAGAAGCATAAATTGTGACGAAGACCGCGGGGACCGACCATCCTAGCGCTATCAGCCACTTCACCAGCTTGTGTTCGCTGGTGAAAGCACTGACGAGCAGCGTGTGAAGGTAAAAACCCTCGCACAACATCCAGGCGTAATTAGTGAGCAAAAAGTAGTGGAGGATAATGTGCAAGAGCCGGCACGTTATCTGCAAACGGAAATATTAAATTCGGCTTTAGTGGCCCAGTTTTGTCCACTGCGAAGCGCTGCTATGCGGTGATCGAGCAAACACGCCTTCATGCAAATTTCTCACTTTTCCAGTTGGCCCGGCAAAAACTAAAAGCCGGGAAAATTTCTTTCGACGACCAAAATGATCTCCCGGGACAAACGCACGATTACCTCTATTAATACGTACGCTCTCCAGTATTTCAGAAATTTACATATCCCGTGCACGTAGAAAGATCCCCTCGGTTTCGTAATTGTGCAGAAAGTACTCCGGAAAAATAATGGTCTCTATTAAAAAAATATTGTTGAAGCATTGCGAGATATTTTTGTCCAGCGGATGGCAGAAAAATTAAATTATTTCGACTTCCCTGTTACATCGAAAATTTCGCACACCGATGCGGCACGCGCACGCATTGCGAACGCAGCGTTACAGCGAACAACAATAATCCACTGATGTTCTATTTAATCTAATAAACCGGCAAATGGGACGAGCAAAATATCTACCCGATCGCAAAGCGTACAAACAGAGCTAATAAATTGGATATATAACGCGGACTCTTCGTAAATGAATATCAGCTTGTCGTTCGTTGTAAAAGGGCTCGGCGAAACCATCGAGGAGACCAATGGCGAAAAATAGCGGACGCTCGAGGGAATATAAAATTTATCGACCAGAGAGAGGGAGACTAGAATACCGAAACGGTTCGAAAAAAGTTTCGTTTCGAACGACGCAGAGGTTTCGACGCGCATTATTAATCTCTTTTCCTTGCTGCCGTTGACTATGAAACATTGGACGAAACGAATGCATTAAATCGGCGGTCTGGCGATATCTCGACGAGGAATTACTTCGTAAGACAAGGGGAGCGTTTAACATGACAATGTCGTTGCACGTACCCCATTGTTTAACAGTATATCCGTGTTTGCGACGATGCACCTGTACCACACGAGCCAGAGAGCGTTGTTCACAGCGAACGAGGCGAACAGGTTCATATGGAGAGTGATCCTCGCGCACCTCAGAGACCTGTATTCATCGGGGAACAATAAAAAAAAAACAGAAAAACAAAAAAAAACAATGGAAAATCCTTTCTCCGGGATTTAGAGATAGATCTGTTTATTACGATTACATTTATTCGAGTAAAGAGCTTAGAAAGGAAACAATGGCAAATCCTTTCTCCGGGAATAGATCTCTTTATTGCGATCGCGTTTGTTCGAGCTAATTCGCCATTTCAGAGGAGAAAAGATAAATTGAATTACCGCCGAGGCTCTGTCCCTTTCTCCGAGCGCGGGCACAAGAGTTTTCGTGGAAACGTCAGAAATTACGATCGACTCACCGGAAATACGTGAGAATACCCAATGAGAGAATCAGAGCTAGGAGCGATATCGAGTATCCGGCTTCGTAAATTCCATTAATCCCCTGCTGCCACTGGAATCAAAATTAATTGCTATATTATAGGATTATACGAGCTCAATCCCGTGAGCTTCGAACGAAATCAATCGTGTTCCACGGACGTGTTTGCGCTGATACGCCAAGTTTTTCGGAAATGTGACGTTTTCTTCATTTACCACTTCCATTTTTTCCTTCGACGGTAATTACGTGCCGGCCGTGTCTCGAACACGAAATGGAAAATACTTAAAAATCAACTACACGCGCAAGACAAAAACAATTTGACAAAAAAAAATAGGTAGTGGATGCCTGAAGTGAATTTTTTGCTCGCACACTTCGTAAAATTGTAGCGAACCGCGCATATTTTCTTTCGGGCGCATAAGTTCCTAAGCGTTAGCGGCGTCTTCGGAAGAAACATAATTACGAAGTAAATAAGAGAAGTTTTAGTGTTAAAGTTTGCTCCAGAACTCGTACAGAAAAGAGCTTTACCGCGGGTCAGTGCTGATCCTTCTATTCTTCTTTTTACAACTTTCCGACCTTTAAGCTCGTCACGTCTCTCGTCCATTTCGTATTTTAATTTGATATTTCATCGATATAAACATCGAACGCCATCAAAATATTCTATTCAGATCGCTCGAATATCGCTTTTCCTCGGTGTATAGGAAAATTCCGATATTTGGCGACACTATAACAGCTAGAATTAATTTCCGCGTAACGGAGCATGCAAAACGAGACGCCTCTAGTATATTAAGAATTCCTCGATGCTATGAAAAATCCTTCGGAGATGCTATATCGACCATTGTACGTTGCTCCGAGCTGGTGAATAATGCATGAACTCTATACAGCCATTATGTAATCCCCGGATATCGAAAGTTGTGCGTATGAACAATCTCGGGGCGGCGCCAACGAGAGACACCAACAAAATACTACATTCGTGCAGTTTAAATGGTTGCTATTCATTGGCCCGCGCGCGCCCAAGCTCTACTTATTCCTCTAATTCCTATATTTTCTGTGCGGTCACTAAGTTAGAAACGCAAAGGGAAAATAAATTATTATTAAGGTCCAGTTCCTCATAAATAGACGACAATAATATTATGTATAATGTATTGAAATTGAATAACTGAATGATTGAAACACAATTATTATTATTTTCTACAGCTGGTGCCGCCAATGGAGTTCGCATAAAGTTTTCGGAATTCGGTTATGAATTTCCACGGTGAAGTTATCGTGGCGGTTACAGCTGCACGGATTTTCCACGGTGAATTTACGAGAGTCGTGCAAGGGCTAAACATAATCCGCGTCGGAACGGGCCGGACCGGGCCGGGCTGGGTCGCGCGATGCAGAAAACGATAATGTTCGACGAACTATTCGTCGTGTCCGGAACAATGTTGCAATTCCGGCTTGTTCCGGGTTTCAATTCGCGTATTAGCGCCGTCAAAAACGACGGCGGACAATCGGCCGTACAATGGTGAACTTCGATTACCGTGTAATGGAACGCGAGAGGCTTCTCCGCGCGCGGACAATTGTATTAATACCAACCGGAAGTTATACCGCAGTGGTGACCACTAGTTAGATGAACTTCGCATCGACTTCCGCGGCGTCTAATCACATTCGCCTGTCCCTTTGTCCCCCCTGGAAATTTTCATTGATCTCCACGAGAATCGATGACAGTTCTCATCGACATTACGTCCGGGTCTCGATGATTCATTGCAGCTCGGCGAAGTTTATCGCGAAATCAATTAAATTTTAGATGCAAGGGGTGTAGAGAAATGTTTGTTCTTGGCTGCCATAGGCGTATTCCACATGTTTGAAGATCTGTAAAAAATGTGGCCGCCAAGTTGTCCTTGACCTTGAATTTCATGGTTAAATTTTTTTATCTATCTGAATTTACTCGAATTGATTTCGAGAAGAAAATCTTTATTTACCTGAAAAAAATTGTTGACCACGAAATTCAAGGTCAAGGACAATTTTGCAGCAACATTTTTTTAAAGATATTCGTTGATCCGAAGATGCAGAATACGCTCATGGCAGCCAAAACCAAACATTTCTTTACATCCTGTACATTGCTAAATGTTCAGATTTCGTTTTGATACACACACACAGTGCACCATCGTTTACGCGGAGTTGTTCGAGCGAGCTCTCGATACAGAGAAAAAGCGGAACGAACTTCGCCACCATTTTACTTCGTCCAAGTATATTCCATCGTTCTTCCTTCGATTGTGTCGAGCGAAGTTACGAGATATTTTTTGCCGAATATGCATCTTCCTTTTTCATATTTCTTTTTTTCGATCGAAATGCTAACTTTTAACGATGTTGTATGGTATCGATGGCGGAACTGATGTCCGTATTATCCGTTTTTGACACTGATTGATACATAAAAATACTTTCGCATTCTGCACTGTTGCATATATCGTTAGAAAATTGTTAACAATGCTCGCATCGACGAATACGGGCACTTTTATGTTACCCTTTTTTTGCGAAGTTCGTCGAACACCAGTTTGAGTTTTTAATATATCGTCTTTTCATGAAACCTTCAAATTGACTAGCAGATTTTTAAGAAGCAATTCTCTGAATGCATCTACCGTTCCAAACTCTTCCTGTCCATTTTTCTCGTAAACGCAGAATATGTAGAATTCAGCGGCAAAGAACGTACTTTCCTTGGACACTAGAAGCAACAGCAGTAACGATAACTACGTTATTCCGTGGCTGCTTGTTAACTTTAGGAACGAGTTTAAAAGGCAGTAATAACAAAACTGTAAAATTAGTAACTCGAGGAAACGAGAGAAAACTTGACGCCATAAACTGAACCAATTAAATTCTTCAGCTCGTGGAATATCAAAAAGTCATTTCCCATCCACATTATTCCATTCTTTCTTTCTCGTCGGTTTATGCACTTTTAGGTAGTGCATTATCATAATATGTACATTGAACAACTTCCGATTTTCTTATCTACATTTTCGTGTTTCGTACATTTCTAAATTCTATTTTAGCTTATTTTTCCTCTCGTGATATCTTTATACGCATCTGTTCAAGTACACGATCTCAATACTTAAGATGTAGCTTTTATTATGCAGTGGAAAAACGCATATGCGAGCCTCTCGCCCCTCGATTCAGAGGAAGGAGTATAAAACTCTATAAGGGTGCACGGTATATCCCTTTTATGTTATAAGGAAAAGGATGTCATCGCACGGAAACGCGGTGACCCAGAATATCATTCCGAACGTGTGACGTAAAATTCGTAAAAGTAACGTAAAATTTCGTGGCTTTTCAATTCAAACGGTTTCTATTTGTCATCCGCGGTCATTTTAATAAGTCGCGAATAAACCAAATTCTAATAAGATCGGTTAGTTTCCAGGTTAACGAGATCCTGTTTCCCGCTAATTATATCCGCAATCGCGCGCGACGAAACGCTTATGAACAACGCGGTAATATTAACAGTTCATTTAACCGAGTAATAGCATCGATAAGGGATCATCCGCTCGCAGACTCCGGGGCAAACGTAAAAGTTCGTCGATGCAGAATTTTCCATTTCGCGACTAGGCCGTTATTTAGAGGCGGCAATCCGAGAACAATCAACGCGGACTAAAAATCTGCTCATCTCGCTCCGGGGAACTTCGATTTTGTCGCTGGAGCATCGCTTTCCGAAGGAATTTATTACACAATAAACGCAGAATTTACGAAATCGAAAATAAATGCGCTTGCTCTTTCGACAATTTTCAATTCACTGTCTAGTACACATTGAATCATACTCACACTGAGGTCTTTCAGGTTGACGCACGTCGTGTAATTGCTCCAGACCTGATTGGACGCTGGATGTCGGAACCAGGTACCGTTCGAGTCGCAATACTTGTGCGCCAGTACTGAAACAATCAAATTCATGAAGGTGAATAACATTATAGATACAGGTATGATTGAATTCGGGTTCGGATAATCGAGGGTCACATCAGAATATTTTCCCCTCCACAGCATGCAACTTTTGTACATGTAATTTTTTTCATATTATCGCAAGTAACGGAACTATTCAATGCGGACATCGTTGTTGCCCCACCCTGTATATCGGTGAAAAACGCTTCCACACATATCGATGCAGTAATTCGTGTACCGCGCTGAAAGTCTAATAAATAGATCGAGGGTATTAAAATTAAAACCCTCGAGAGTGGTGGCTAACGCGATTTCGGCACACAAAAAAGTTGCGAAAGTGGAGGCCAGAGAAGATAAATCGATTAAATTCGTTACGGTTTCCGGTTCGCGGACTTGTAGCAGACGTAGCGGACAAAATGACTTGTACCTTGTCCAACAGTTTCTTTGCGGTGGCCAACAAAGCGAAACTATTGCGGTCGTTCAGGGGCGGAGGAAAAGTAATCGGAGACAACACGATGGGGAACTTACTCCCCGGGAGGAGAAGTTGCGAGTCGCGACAGAGCTACGTTCCCGAAGATAATGTTCTAGTTGGAAACGAAACGGAATTAATGTCGGCGCGGTTAATTATGTCTGTACCTAGTTATCCACTTTTAATTTCTCTTTAAAACTGCTTTAACATTTTTGTTGATAAATATCGAAATTATTTTAGACTTTATGTTCTCGAATCATCGTACAACTCGTATGTTATTTGTCGTACAACAGAATGTTTCGAACATAAGTTGCATTGTTATTTTTAATCATTTTTAATATAATTCTAATAATTTTTTTAATTATTCATTTTACTGTTTCACGCAGAATTTCATAATTTATCCGAACTTGTGAAAAAATTAAAGGTGATCCTCATATCTCGATGAAAAAACTAATTAGAGCACTGCATGTCCCCCAGGAAACCATGCAACTTTTGTTCGAAACATTTTCTCGTACAACAAATAACTTACGAGTTATCCGAGATCGTCACGTTACGAGACTCACCCTGTAGATTAACCTACATTTGACGAATTAAAAATATGCATTGAAACTGTCGAGTAGAACATCGTTGAATATCGTAGAAATTTTGGTAATTGACATATTAACCCCTTGCCCTACAATATCGTGTCAGACTCGTGATGATGATTTTGAACAGAGTCTAATAAAAATGTATGTTATTAATTTCCTTTAAACCGAAATAAAATTCTACTTTCGTTTTGTTGATGTACAGCTACTGGGGAATATATGTATATAGGCATAGATATAAATTTTCTCCTTTTTTAGGAAATTACGAACAGCAAAAAAGTTGTAATTACTGAAACCGTATAATAAATCGTAGGGCAAGGGGTTAAGTGAAATATGACTATCCGAGGCGTCAAAAGGCGTCTCCTACACAGTTCAATTCCCGATAGTTTGGCTTACTTTCTCGTTGCACTCGTCGGGAGCAAAGTGCGAAGCTACGATGAAGAATCTGTGGGAATTGGGGATTTGCATCCGAGTGGAGAAAACACAGGGAAACAATGGTAGAATGAAACTTTTTAAATGGCGAAGTGATCTTCGGTCATGAATATTCGTGTAAACAGTGAAAATCGAGTAAAAATTATTCGACGTAAAGTTACAAGGGAATATGTTGAGACGCGACGTGACTGACAATAATTTTCAAATAAATAAATAGATAAAATATGGTCGCCGCGTCGCCAGTATTTTATCAAACGCAGATTCCTTTCGAGCCACTTGTTTTCGCATGAAACTGGAACGGATGGTAAAGCGGACCAACGCAACCGGAGCACCGCGACTCGTCGTTCACCATCTTGCATTTTCAATAAGGGTCGCGAGAGCAAGGTGGGCAAATGGGGGCGGTATCTACGGGGAACACCGAGCACCGTAGATCACGTTCGCTTTCGCAATAAATGTCACACCGTGGACTCCCACGGAAGCAACAGCGAGCGCCGAAAATTGAGAACTTTTTACCAGTCTGTCAAACGGTGACTTAGAAGACAATTATTAGAAACATTTCGAAACGAATGTTTCTTCGGGCTACGATTTTTAAATTTCATCGCGACATTATTTTCATCGATGTTCTCGAACCGCTCCATTTTGTATTTCCTGCATGCAACAAGCTGCATCGCACGACGGAATGATAAACCGCAGGTGTTAATCATGTACTTCCTATTCATGACAACGGTAATTCAAACAGCGTTCCCGTAAGATCCGATGTTCTGACTCGAGCAGATCTGCGAGGAGCTGTTGCGAGCTGAGAAGCTTTAGATTACGTTTATTTACAATGATGCGAACTATCCTCCGATAAGATCGTAATAAGCACAAAGGTTGGGTAGCAAGATCAATTCGTTCGGTTATCATTAGACTGCGGATGTTTATGCAATTTTTGTAGGAAAATGTCAAGGATGTGAAATCGTGTAGAGTCTGATTTTTAGTTTTTGTAGTTCTGAAATAGACAAAAATCGTACTAAATTCTGTGGAATTGTATGTTGTAACATTTTTCACAATTTTTGAATTATTGTAGGAGGATTTTAAGACAGTGGAATCATGTAGAATCTGATTTCCAGTGGCAGTAGTTTTTGTAGTTCTGGAATACATAAAAATCGTACTAAATTCTGTGGAATTCTACATTCTAGCATTTTGTCACAATTTTTAGAAGCCATAAATGCAGAAAAATTCGCAGTCTAGTTATCACGACATATCCTCCTCCCATTTATTAAGTTTTTATTTAATAATAATGATCTGCAATGAGTCGCAACTGAATCGTTGAAATTAAGTCTTCATATTATCGATCTGTCTCTATAAAGTCGTTCGCTTATAAACAATCGATCAAAACATATTCGGGTCTCGCGAACTGCTACCTGAAAAATGTAACGCGACCATATCATCGTGCTCGCGTCTTTTTGTCTCGCGAGATATTCAAGAATTCGCCGCGCGACGGTACGGAGAATCGTGCGAAATGTGCTTACACGTCGCGCCGTCCGCGATTCTAAATTGGTTTTGCGAATCACGTTCGATGGCAACACGCATACGTTGGTACGTGTCTTCGCGTGACCCGGTGTCGCGAGAAAGATGAAAAATTTTCGCGACAATCGCGGATAAATGTGCTCTTGAGCGACGGATCTCCTGTCAGTTCGAAGGCTCGTGCATGTCCGCGCATGAAAAGCGCGGGAAATATCGATCGGACGCGTTTAAACGCCGTTTGAAGACGCTCGCGATTCACCGGATTTCAGTTTATCTTTTTCTTTTCTTTTCTTTTCTTCTCTTTCCTTCGCAACCCTTTCGCGTTTTTCCGTGTAAGCTCCGATGTTTTGCTGCGAATTGTGTATGTCCGTTGAGCTTAATCCTCCCTCTTCTGCCTCTTTTCTCTTCGGGTTCCTCCTGTCATACATCCCCGAGAAATATTTGCGCGAAATAGCCTCCCGGAGTCGCGTTTTTACATTTTAATCCGACCAATTGTGCACCATTCCTCAAACGAGTGCATTAAAACGCAGCATCTGAAGTAGAAAGCGGATGATTTTTTAGTCGAGTTATTCTAATTTGTAGTTTAATCGTTTGCTATAAAACTTCAACTCCGATTCGGCTTGATATAAACGGATATACGCGGAGTTCATCGTATACTACTTTCGTGAACTCCCAGGTTTTAATGTTCAAACTTTGTCAGTATATTCTATGGCACAAAATAAGAAAAAATGTTATGCAATCATAGGTCAGATAGACTTTTATTAAAAAGTTATAGCAAAAATTCGGAATACAAGTAATATTAGGAATAGTAACCGACTTGCTATTACTGTGAGCATTGGCTTACTATTATTATTACGTGTATGTTTGTTATATGCGGATTTTTATGCATTTACGAAGAAATTGGTTAAAATATAATACACTAAACGATTATAAAAATCTAAAAATGTTGTTAGATTGTTTTCAATATATCAAAATTATTAAGGGATGAAATCATTTTTTGTTGAACACCATCTTTTCACAATCGGTGCATAATATTTTTATTTTGCATAAAGAACTGCAGTATAGTTATAACTTTTTAGTAAAGTTCTATGTGACCTATGTTCCCATAACATTTTTTTTCTTATAGTGCCATAGAATACACAAAGTTTGAACATTAAAACCTGGGACAGCCTGTGCAGTATTCAGACACAGCTTCGAAAAGAATTCGGTCTCGTCGATCCTGCGAGTTCTCGTGGAAATTAATTTTTTCTTTCACCGATTTTTCCCGTACCGTGGGTCATGCAATTGCCGGCCGCAGCAAATGTCGAGAAATAAAGAATCTCTTAACGAGCAGATTACAGAATCTGAGCTACATAAACCTTCGGCGACTGTGAGAAATAGCTTTGCTAATATTCTTCGCTTTATTTTCAGTCTAATTAAATCCTGGATGGAAATAATAAAGTGGTCGCGCGTGTCCAGGAGGAAAATGCCGAGCTGTCTGCAATGCAACGCTGACAATACCGAATATAAAAATTACTCGAACATAACCCAGTCAGCCATGAAACTATGAATTTTATTGCCACAGATTCTTGCCATATCGGAAACGTTTCGTTCGACGTCCGCCTGTCCTTTATTTGATCCTGAAGATTACGTGTATCATCCAGCAAACTTACGCAATATTGCATTCTACCGGCAAAATGCATGTCAAACGAATTCCAGTTGCAAACCTCCTATTTACCTTTGAAACGGAGAATGCATGGCATCTGTCAGTGTCACGATTTCGAGCGGAGTATGTACAAAAAGAAAAAAAAAGAAATCGTCGGAGACTCATAGAGCGTTCGTAAAGCAGCTTCCGAGAGCACTTACGTGAAATTCTAAGAGCAACCACGCATCGGGCCATTCAAGACCCGAAGCCGCTCGACAGCTTTCGTTTTCCTGTTTGAATGTCGGCGATCCGGTGCACCGTGATGTTCTAAAACTTTTAAGACTGCTTAAAAAAAAGATGGATTCACTAAATAAATTCAAAGGTCAAATAGAAAAATGCGAAAATGCCTGATTTGATCTTGTCGAAGGATTGTAAGGGAGAAACGTCAGCAAAGGGTAACCAAGTTTGTATCAAGTTGCGCAACGGCGATCCAAAAAGAGCGATTAAATCGATTTAACGAAGAAACCGTGTTCTTAGCCAGTTAGGGGAGTTAAAGCGAGCCTGGGCCGATCGACAAATGAAGTTGCCCCGGTTGGTCAGCGGAGTAAAGTTCGAAGTGCAAGTTTGCGGATGTATGAAGTTCGAGGCACTTTAGGGTACGTTGTCGCGAAGCATCGGGCAGCTCTCTCGCGTCCCGAAATCGATAGGACGTGTATCAACAGCGAGGGCATACAGCCCCGAAACAAATACCCAAGTGCCGAGCCGGTTCTCCGGCTCGTACAACGTCGCTTAAGTGTCCAACAAACTGTTCAGGGTCGAATCTCGATCGTTATCGAGGATATCCCTTTATGAGGATTCCTATCGCCAGGAACACCCCGTGGAAATCAAATTCGCCAGGGATTTCGCCTCCTGGTTCGTTAAATGCACGTACCGTCTACCGGGTTATTTTTTTCATTTTAAAATATACCTAACCCCCGACTAGATTAACTTTTTCCTACCTTAATCCCGGCGAATTTCTTTTCTTCGAACGCTTAAACTCGCTCCGCTTTAACACGTTGATCGCCGAATAGTCATATATAACTTCGGCTAAATTCGAGGAATTTGTTTTATGGAACGGAAACTGGACAGCTGAGATTCATCATGGTGATTACCAGACTGCGGACCATCCTGCGAACTTCTGTTTTCGCGGGTTGCCTCGCGGCGAATTGGGTCGAGGGTGAAATTTATTTCGCCGACAAGGAATTGCAAAACGTGTCATCGTTGCTTATGACCGAGAATGTTCCTATTGTGATTTGATTGTTTTCTACTATATCTGTTGTTTAAGATATAATTGTGTATAGAAATTTAGTCCAGAACAAGGAATCCTTGCTTAATGGTCGTCTCGTCGTCGACCCGGCGCCGAAATTCGATCCTTGTTATTTTCCGGGACCCACCCATGGACCAGCTCTTCGAACACTTACCATTTGTATTTTCTCCTTTTTCCCGCGACACCCCCACCCGTTTATGTTTATTAAGGAGAGGGAAAAATCATCTTTCCCTCATCTTGGTCCTGCGTGCGTCAGCAGATTCTCTCCGACTGTCGAACTAGCACCGTTCACTCACATTTAGACATATTGTACATACTGTCGAGTCTTTCATAGCTAACCGGTAGTTGTTATGCGAACGCGTCCGCGGCAAGACTTTTTTTAAGCAGAGGGCGTAATTTTCCGTTCCGAAATTTTATTTCCGTTGTCACGACTCGCGTTGGACCCTATCACTGTTTATAGGAATAGGGTTGGTAGGATGTGTAAGTGAAACACATTTTTTTAAGTTAACGAAATATACTTTCAAAATTACTTTTGTATACGTTTATTTACAGGAATGGTTCAACGCTAACGTCTTAGTACGATAGTAATGGTGTTTTAGAATTATTTAAATTGAAATATCTCCTGAACTACTAACTTTTCGACATACTTAGGTTAGTACTTTTTTATAACGAATGTCCAGCTGCATCGATTGATGTATTAAAAAATACCTCATTTCATTTAAAAAAACAAAGTTGACCTTCATATGACCTTTACGTGTCCACTCACGAAAAAGCTAATAACATCAAAATATGCTCCACTCGATACCATTCAAGTCTCCGCTGAAACATTTTTTGCTACGAGTAACAATAGCGAGAAAATCAAGATGTCAAAATCGGGTGAGACACCCTGTATAACGTAGTCTCGACCTTTTAGCAACAACAACTGAGCTGGAGGACCGAGAGTTCTCCTATTTATCATATCGGTCCTCCCACCTTTAACGAATTCATCCCTACTTTTGGGACGGTTTGGGGGTGGACGGAACGAAAGGACTCTGTATTTGTAGCGTTCCCAAGAATTTTGCCAAAGTCCCACATCTGGCGACCAAACTTGGGATTTTCTGCGCTGGAGCTAGAGAACGAATGTTTTAAACGTTTTATGGTAGGGACAGACTAGAAGGTACCCGAGTACGGACGGTAATTAAGTGGTGAAGACAGGCCCAACGCCGTAGCCGAACTACAAAAGTCACGTACCGGGCCCAGTGTGCAATAGGGGGTGTCCCTACCACAAAACTTCGTCCAACGCAGTCGCTAAACAATAGTAAATACAGTATTGTTGTTGTCCGAATATTACAAGTTATTCTTCCCATTGAGGGAAGTGGTCCTTCGAACATAGCCACCTACAATTACCACACCACGTGCAAGTTTCAAGGTAACTCGAACGATCAGCAGGATCGATTAGGAGTATACTAAACATCTGTTAACACCGATTATTGAGAGATGGTTGTTGAGATTTTCGAACGATCGTCGAAAAGCTGACGATCCTTTAGGAGAATCGATCCTTTTCCCAGCAGCGGCGTTTAAGCGATCATTGTCGATTCACTCGCATCACCGGAACATTACCGTTCAACTTACGATCCACTTCGGGATTCTGGATCGCTTACCATCGCAGTCGGACTCGACGAAAAGCGTGGAACGGTGGAAAGGGTTTTACAATCGCCATTCACGATTGTTCTCTCGTCGATTAAAGCCGCGCAGCCCTTGGGAAAGGTTGATCCAACGAAAGTGTGTTCCAGATGCCCGGGTTGTTCGAGGAGGTAGCCGCCAGAAAGCGTATTTAACTCGTATAAATCTTTTCGTAATAAATGCTGGATATCAATGAAAGGATAATACATCGTTCTGCCAGGGTTAAAATTTAATTCCTGAATAGCGATGAGCACGAGGCTCCCCGTTTTAATTCACCGAACGATTCTGCCGTTCTTTTCAACCTTAAACCTACCGACAGTTCTCGTATACCTATTCCTACCGCGATTGGTCTAATTGACCGGTGATAAAAAAGTTATCGATTTTATTATTCAACGCAGATAATGGTTGATTTATTACCGAATGTATACAAATGTAAGTGTAAGGAAAACCGAGCGAGGAGCAGTGAGGGTCGACAACGTGGGCGAGCCGTGCGGCTATCCTGGGAAAACCCGAGTCCTAAGAAAAGCACTGGCAGAGGGGGGCCTTGCGTTTTCGGGCCTAAGGACCTCTCTTCCCGTTGCAGTCTGGGTTGTATAGTATTGTAATTCAGAGCTCTTCGAGCGACAGTTGAGAGGTTTTGCAACGCCCCAACTGTAACTTGTACTATTTTGCTTAATATAATAAAACGGGCGGCTTCACCGTCGATACGACTATTATTTTCAAACCCTGTTACCGTCTTGCCTTGCGTAACGGGCTCGCGCGACAGTAGCCGCGCCCTACACGCGATTATTTCCGTTTTATTCCGCGTTTTATCTTACATAAGATGTATGGGGTTGCATTCATTTGCTGCACCATGTGGGGTTTGTGGGCAGCGCGTGATATCGTTTGAATCGTCGCCCATCGGGCATTGTCGGGACCCGTTGTCCCTCTTGCCTTGCGTTCTTTTTTTCTCTCCTCTCACTCTGTATCTTCCTGTGTGTCTCTGCGTACGCGTGCGAGTAAGGCCATGATCACAGTGGACCCGACTTCGGCGCACACGCACGAGCGTTTTGAATGCCTCGGGAGGCATGTGTTGGTGCCGCAGTTGCCCGAAATCGGACGAAACAGTCGGGGTGTACGGTAGCCGAACCTTTTCAAGTGCTTCGAGAGAGGTCTCAATAGGACCCAAAACCCATGGGACAACCGAAGTCGGACGATTTTGTTTTTCGTCCGACTCGTCCGACGCGTACACGTTCTAGTAGAATCCGACATCGGGCCACTGCGAGAACATCGGTCGAAGAAGTCGGTCGTACCGGCCACCAACACACGTCTCCCGAAGCATTCAAAACGCTCGTGCGTGTGCGCCGAAGTCGGGTGCATTGTGATCTTAGCCTAAGCAAGCGGGCTACCATGTGATAAGTGTTCAAAGTATTAAATATTTATTTTCTGTTACGTTAAACTTATCTGTAGCTATGAAGCTACCAAAAAGATATTATTTTATTTCTTATTATCGACTTAAATATATCATTTATTTCTTCTATACCAAAACCCACGCCGCCTCATTTTAAACATAACTCCAACAAGATGAATGTATATTTTCGTACAAATTAATTTTTATATAATTTAAATTATAAATTTAAAAACGAAAATACCGTATGGAGATTGGGAGAAATGGGAGGGTTCGGGGTGGATTCCCGTTCCCTCGTTTTTCCTAAAATTCCTACAATACTATTGTTGTTTACTACAGTAGAGACTACCGTAACCGTACCCCCATTATCGAATATACGGACCTTCTATTATCCGTATGTTCTGCACAACGTTTCGTAGCGATGTTTGCATATCATGTATTTAGCACAATGTATTAATCAATTCAGTCTGAAGCAGAGAACGGTATCACAATTCCAAGTAAATGAAAACGTATAGCGTTAACTATTGAAGAGAAATACAAAATAATCAATGATCTTGAAAGTGGTGAAAGTGAAACGAAATTAGCAAGAATACATGGCGTTGGGAAATCTACAATCACAGATCTACGCAGCTGCTTGCAATAAAAAATTTATGTGCCTTAGCGGCTAAAAAGATATGAGACCCTTAGATGTCGAAAGAAACTGTCAATTTTGTTCATTTCTACTTGGATAAATGAAGTTGAATGCAAAAAAAAGTAATTGTTCTATTATCCGAAAATTCCACTATCCGGCCACTTTTGTCTCCCTGTTAGTTCGGATACGGGAGTTTCTACTTTATTTTCAATTGCCATCCGACTTTGAGATAGCCGTTAGTGTGTACCGATTTTATAAATTAAAAATAGTAAATAAAATATTTTCTCCGCCGGTCAAATTGACCGACCGCGGTCGATAGGATACACAACAAATATTCCTTGGAAAAAAGAAAAAAAAAATTAAAAGTATATACTGAAGAATATATTGTATGCATATTTTAAGAAAAGTCATATAGTTTTATGGCGGTATTATAACGTTTATATATGTGTAAATTGTATAAAAAGTTTGAAAAAGGTCAATTTGACCGATACTGGTAGGTTTAACGTTAAATTCTCGATTTCATTTAGAATCGCCGCAATCCCGTAATTTCATCTCGCGAATTAATCCTAACCGACCCGAGCGGCCGGGAAAATTAAACAAATTGATGCTCTATTTTCCTATTAGCGAGGATGTTCGTATTTTTGCGGGCCACAGAGTCGGGTCGGCCCGACAGAATTTAATAGGAAAATAATGTCGGCATCAATCTCAGATAATCACCTCCATCGGAATTTCAACAATCCCGGTAGAAATTCGGGATCACCAGCAGGCTCGAACGATGAACCTATTCTCCCGGCGGTAACTTCTTTTTTCTCTTGCAGAAATTTCTTTTTGGCGTCGTAACTTTATACGACCGGAGGGGGGGTTGTCTCTTTTAATGAAACGAGAGTAGAATTCGATTATTCCCCGGTGATATTTTACAGGGGAAACAGAACGGGTTAGTTAAAACGTAATCTAGAAACGGGTGCGCTTCGATTTGCATCGCGAAATTAGTTTTCCATCAGATTCAGCGCTACTGAAACGCCTAGATATTGGATCGGAACAGTTTCGCCATGGTGTTATGTAACTTTAATCGGCCATCGTCGCCAATTTGCTAAAAAAAAAGCTGATCCGCACTGCAATTTATACTCATAGGTATACTGAATAACAGGAAAATATTCAAGCAGGCGAAATATCGGGAGGCGTGCGTTTTAGCGAGGGATTACTGTCAGTCTCGTTTTATGTATAAATAATACAATAACGTGATAAATATTTAACAGAACGACGGCGGAAAGGAGTAACGATTGCCGGCAAATAAATTACGTTGGTGACCAGAGGATATTTAAAAAAAAAAATTGTCATCGAGATATTTACGTTGGGAATAAATGAAAAAATTTTTTCAAAATAAATTACATGGACAACAAGTTAAATATTGTCGGCGAAAAAATCGATGAAGCAAAGGCACAAAGGTTGTCACCGCGAAGAAAAGGTGGAAGAATTATTTAACGGCGAGCCTAATACGGGACGTAAGGGAACAATCTTGAAATCCAGCGTTCGTTCCCATCAGCGCTCGAATGAAGAGACCACTTTCGAGATTACGTGCACGGAGTCATTTCCTCCACTCGTAAATGATGAGTTTCTTAGCCGGGGATAATGCCCGTCACGATAAACCCTCCATTTTATTAGCGCAAGGGCTAACTCCGGTTACCGGACGATCTGTTGATATCGGTTCCCGTATCCGGCCGCAAAGACACGATCGCGATATCAGCATCCCCCCACTCCCACCTTCCCCTCTCCCTCCCCAGAAACATCTCACTCCAGCGAATTAACCGAGACGTTATTGTGCCTTCGATAGTCTCCCCGAAGACTATCGATCTGAGACGGTTAACTACCCGATGAACACTCGATAACGTATTTCTGCATCGGCACCCCCTTCGTCAGCCGTTGCAACCAGACTAGTTGTGTATGCTCGTTACAGCTATTGCGACCAACTTTCATTCAAATGAATTCTTTCTGCAATTATTTTTCCCAAGATCAATGAACGCCTCGATAACGTTTATCCGAGTGTCTCGACAGTTCCAGGTCGAGGATCGTTTTCGGAATTGATGGGCACTATCGACTATTTACTATTTAGTAGCGACATACTATCGACTATTCAGTCGTCTGAATTGCTTCCCCGATTATGTTCGCCGACGTTGATGAAACCTTAGATCATACAGGGTGAATTCGATAATACAGGACACCTAAATATCTCCGTTACTTTTCGTTGTATAAAAAAACTTCGTAAGACAAAGTTACACTGTTTGAAGGACCACATATAACGGTGTAAGGGAAAAAAATTTCAAGGTCATTTTTATGAGATTTCAAGGTTATCGATGTTTTTTTTAACGGAATGATATATTTTCGTTAACGTAATGTTGTAGCTGACAAAATAACGAATTCATGCATGTAACACAATATGATCTTCAAATGACTTTCAACCCAGAAAAATGGTATAGTTAATTAAAAGTAGTAACTGCAAAATTCAGTGGATGATTTAGTAAAACAATCGATTGAAAGTAACCCCCTGCAAAATTCAGTGGACAGTTAAGTAAAACTAGTCGACGGAAAATAGTAACAACTATCGACCCGTCGCGTCGACGACAGAGCGTATTTCGCCAAAATTTGTTTTTTCCTCCCCGAGAAGCAGCTCGTAAATTCGGCAAGACGCTCTGGAATTTCCCGTCATACGCTGTTTTCTTTTTTTTGTAGCCGGATGTTACTCGCTAACACGAGATCCGCGCGTTGTTTCTTGTACCCGCGGTCCAAGATGACGCGTTCCTGGTTTCCTTTCCTCGGATACGGGGGGGCGTATTTTATGCAAATTTAAAACCTGCGAAGGACCGTTGGTATACGAGACACGAGGCTCAGAGTAACTGAATTCGCGCGTACCGCATGATTAATACCGAGTTAAAAAGTTCTCGCAAATGGTGAATCGATCCGACCTCGTGATGGCGTCTGACTTTAAATTCCTCGTGGCTGCGAGCACACCTTTCTCCCTTTGGTTCATTAAAGAAGCTGGGGACAAATTAAATCGACCGTTGCCGAGCGGAGACTCTGTCTCTCGCGATTGAAGCAGGCAATTTTTGTTTTGCTAAAGGTCTGTCTGAATTTTCTAGTCGACGTTGAATGGAGAAAATAAAGAGATCTTCCTTCTGCAACGTTGTTTACTCGACCGTCCGTTTGTTTTCCGCATCGCAACGTCGAAACGCGAACAAAAACACTCGTCATGCATTCAAAGAATCGCCTACAATTCGGCCAATCATAATAATTGTGATCGTTTTCGATCGCGACTCCATACTACAATGTTTATGTTTCAATTAATCATTACCTACTGACTACATTAACATAAAGTGCTTAAAGCTAACACTCTAACGCGTAGACTTGAATACATAATTTATTGTTCAAGTTAAAGATCAATCCATGTGTTGAGCGAACTCCTAGTCGATCCACCGATCGATCGAGTCACTTCGAAACTGGCACGTGGTGTGCCGACTAATTTATAATAACTAACTCGAAGGACCACTTCCCTCAATGGAAAGAATAAAATGTTATAATTGTGACAACAATACTATATTTCAACTGTGGACTGTGAGAGTCCCGACTGTCCGTACAATGATTATGTTACTAAACTAAAATTGCTAGGTGGTCAGTCGGAGAGAATCTGCCGACTGTTTGTACGATGGCTACGAAACTAAGTTACTAGATGACGGTCGACGAGAATCTGCCCGGAGCACGCAGGACCAGGATGAAGGAAAGCTAATTTTTCCCTCTCCTTTACACTCTTCAACGGGTGGGGATGTCGTTGGAAAAAGTGAAAATACAGAGAACTATTGTCTAAAAATCTGGTCCATGGGTGGATCCCGGAAAACAGCTAGGTGTCGAATTTCGGCGCCGAGTCGACGACGATGCGACCATCGGCGACGCGACACTAACCACATGTCCAGGAACAAGGGTTCCTTGTTCTGAACCAAATCGCTATACAAACCAATATCCTAAACACCGTGGTTTCATTTGATCTGCTCCAACGATTCCTGAAAATGGAACCCTCGTCAGCTGAAAACCATCTCATTTAAAACTAACTTATAGGATAAATAAAATCGTCATCGACATATGTGAATTTATCGTTCGGTCTTCCTCCCTGGAACGCGCAGACGTTCGCAAAACAAAATGGCACAGTTTACGAACACGGCTGGCTGTGCAATTGAAAACGAGATACAGTGCGCCGCATAATAAACTGACTTTATCGTCGGATCGAACGGCAGCAACGAATCCACGGCGATTCTTTATCACCACCGCCGACATCTGCTTTATCTGTAACTCGTTGCTCATTCGCGATTCTAACCGACCGCATTGGGGGCGGCGCGGCGCGGCTCGCGGAACCATTTGCAGAACGCAGAAATGTTAAAAGCCGAAGAATCGCCGGTGCACATGTCGCGTGCATTCCGCCGGCCGGTAAATCACTTTTATGGGCGAAATTACGGCACGCCATGGAGGATTATTCAAACCGTGCTCCTTTTCCCGTCATTCCGCGGACGATGCATTTTTCAGTGGTTCTACGAGCGTATTTCCGGACACCATAAATCCCTTGTGTACGCGTACACCGTTGTCTGGAAGTAGACTGGGCGGGCGGGTGTTTATCCATTTATCGCGCACGTAAGCACGCGGCTAACAACAGACGCAACAGTCCGATGGTGTTTGATCAAGATTTTACCCCCGGGCTAAACAAGATCTTCCGCTCAATGATCGTCGGTGGCAATATCGGCGCAAAAGGGAAAATCGTTCAGGAATTTTTCGGCAGTGTCCCTCGGATAAAGACGACATTTTCTTAGTCTCTGGAGAGAGAGTCTTGGCTACCGCAGTCTAAATCCTCGTCGAAACTGTTCCCTCTGCGATCTCGTTATCCCGATATTGAAATTCGAATTTACTTTCCCGCATTCAAATATAAATTCAATTCTGCCGCACGGAATTTGAATACGAATGCAATATCAATATCGGTGGGGGACTGGTTTACCATATCGGGATGCGAAAGTCAAACCCGAAGAAAAAAATATCATTTGTTGCTTCGGTTGCAGATTTCGATTAATGCATTTGCATGTTCCAGCATGTATAGATATATTTACCTTAATATATTTTTTGATCGAACATTTCGTAAAATTGGTGGCAAAACGAATGTACATATAGCAATTTAATCGAGAAGATTGCTTCTTTTTAAACGAACGATAAAGTAGATAAATAATTTTCATCGAGGGATGAAATTTAGTTTTCACGGCGTGAAAAGCTAATATTATTTGAAATATATTTCAATATTTCACATATTATTTGAAATATATAATATTATCTGAAATTGGAAATTAGGCGATAGTTGAGGATTGGTAAAGGGAGAAGTGGTGGAATGGATTTGAAACCCTGAGGGAACCAAATATCATTACATACATACATACATATTAATGGATATTTCGTGTCTGTTTGTATATGATAATCTTCCGTTTGAGAGCCACTGTTGAGTAAATCAAATCGGAATCTAACTCAAAAAGTATGAATGCGACTCGGGGGTAGGAAAAGAGAAGTGGACGTAATAATCCCGGTTGCAGAATTTCGAACGTCCCACAATTTTTTCCTCGCAAGCCAGCCAGCCGACCATTTTCAGGAAAGCATTCTTTCGCTTGGATCTTATCTTCGACCCCGGGAAAGATATTCCACCGCTTCCTCTACGGCGAGAACTCGTTTACCTCGCAGTATCCGAAAGTTCTCCGCAAGTTTCCTGATTAACTTACGAACAAACAACCCGTTTTCCCTCGCCCCCTATTTCTTTTTTCCTCGCCCCAAACGGCGACCGGCCGGAAACCCGGTACGTCCAAAGATTTCTGCAGGGGTTCGCGTGCACGTCCGCCGATAAATCATCGAAACATTCCGGTTACGATGAACTTTCTTGGCCGCGATTTGACCGTTCTACACAGTTGACTCGTTCTACACCCCCGCGGCTCGTATTTCACGGGGCTCGACCCCCTCAAGAATAGCATCGCGCGCGAATTTTATCGCCCTCGTTGCTTCGAAAAAACCGTCGGTGCACGTGGGACCGGGCGCAACCAGCACCGGCACTTCCAGACGCCGATTAATTGCGGCCTCGGTGCAATTAAGGGACTGCGCATTGTGCGACAGAGCCCTCGATCGAGTCTTCGACTTTCTAATTCTATTCGTTCGCTCGTAATTTCGTGTCTCCCGCATTTTAATCCGGTTCTATTCAATTTTTCATTAGGCCGAGGAAAGTACCACGTTAAAATTCTTCGAATGTTTCAAACGCGTGAAGTCCGCAGTAAAAACGAGACATCAATTACAATTCACTTTGTGCACGACTAATTGAGTGATGTATAGAGTCTAGACTTTATTAAGAATTAATGAAAAATGTGGCAAAGTGACACGACGGCCGGACAGGGATTAAGTTGAAAAATGTGGAAGATGGAAAACGCGTCAATTTAAGGCGATGGACGGGCGAAGCTTAGCTTATAAAATAAATGTAGGCTCGCGTGGAATTTGTTTCTCGTCTGGAAAATTATTCACGGTAAAAATCGTTTTAGAGATTTGATCGGAACAAATGAATAACGCAGCCGCGGGTTCGTTTAAATTCATACCGGTGGTCGCAGATACACACTGAAATATTTTAAGGGATGGCAGGGGGCTCAAGTAGAATGAATGTGTCCTATCACATTACACGTTATCTACTTTCAGTAATAATCTAGAATAATTTAGGTGTCTCTTTATCTAGTTCGAATAAATCTTTACTTTTAACATGCTATGTAATATTCTAAGATTAGTTAACGCTAAACCTACCACGGTCGGACGACCGGCATTTATTATTGCAATTACTGAAACTGTAAAAATTCATTTGTGGAAAATAATGGAATCAATTGTTTCCTTCTCCGAGCAGATATTTCACATTGGAAATTATTTTTATTTTATATTATTTTTATTTTCAATGCTTGGTAGATCCAGCGTTAAAGGGGACATTTACTTCTAGAACGTAGAACTCTACTTAATTACCAGTTTATCTAAAGTTTACCACGACTAAATACGTCGAATAAAAGGTGTAATTAGAACGTGCTATCGTTGAATAATTACTATTTTACGAGCCCATTAAGCATACGTAGATATAGATGCAGGGTATACCCGCATGTATAGGTATAAGAAATACTTGTCTCGTTAATTTCTAATCACCAGACAGCTCTTAATGATTTCTATAAGTCACATAGAATATACGATAATAGTACAATGATCTTTGTTAAATGTTTTTTCTCAGTTTTTTTTCTCACGATGCATTTTTTTTGTTAACTATTTCGCGAGTACGATTTTAAAGTGCGATAAATTCTACGAAGTTATATAAGATTCGATCGAGCGTGACCGAACGGACAATAGAAACGAACCGAGGAATTAGTTCCGAACAAAACACAATTTTTCAATGCGAGTAAAGGTTTTTTATTAAGAGCCAGCGACGCGTCCCGCATGGAAAAATATACCCTCCGTATCAATTGTACAACCGGTCCTTTTTTTTTTGAAGCGCCGCGTATTTTAATGCAATTCCGGTCAGCGTGTCGCGCGTCGTGCTGGAAATTATTTCGGACGCAGCCGATCGTACAAAGGGTATAGCCGGATAAGATGGTCAAAAATGCCCTTGAACCGAATAATATCGGGAATGCGGCATTCGATAGGACATAAAAAAAAAACATACTGTGCAAAATTTTAACCCTGTATCTCAATCGGGAGGGTAGTTATGGGGTAAAATTGAAAAATCAGTTTTTGGCCTATTTTCCCTAGTTAACGATGTTAAAAAATTCTGAAAAAAATCTGAGACATGTCAAGCATCCGAATACATACTGTCACGTCGCCGGTTTTTCGCGAACCGTCGGAAGGACGGAAACGCTGGCGACTCCGGGTATTTACGGGCAGAAGGCCGGGCCACGCTCGGCCGCACGATACGTGGTCCACCCGGGACAAACGGTGGCTCGCGTTCGCGTTCCGTTCCGAATATTCCTCGATTTGGCGGACCTATAGGTCCGCCTAAGATATCTGGGAATTCGGAACGGAACGCGAACGCGAGCCACCGTTTGTCCCGGGTGGACCACGTATCGTGCGGCCGAGCGTGGCCCGGCCTTCTGCCCGTAAATACCCGGAGTCGCCAGCGTTTCCGTCCTTCCGACGGTTCGCGAAAAACCGGCGACGTGACAGTATGTATTCGGATGCTTGACATGTCTCAGATTTTTTTCAGAATTTTTTAACATCGTTAACTAGGGAAAATAGGCCAAAAACTGATTTTTCAATTTTACCCCATAACTACCCTCCCGATTGAGATACAGGGTTAAAATTTTGCACAGTATGTTTTTTTTTTGATGTCCTATCGAATGCCGCATTCCCGATATTATTCGGTTCAAGGGCATTTTTGACCATCTTATCCGGCTATACCCTTTCAGGAAAAACTCCGCCGATTTTCCGTAAATTGTTTCGTAAAATATTTAAACGCAGTTCGATAAACAGCAACGGCATGAGTGTGCATTTAATAGGAACTGCGAGGACGTTTGAAACAATGTGTCCAATTTGACTTGTAAATGGAAGTTCATTCGACAAGGAGTAATTTTCTCGTTACGTAAAAAATGTCACTATCGTGCAAGGTGTTTACCAATTGTTTAATTATTAAAAATGTACATTCTGCTGCGAAGAAAAATTTGGTATCGTTCCACAAAGGCTAAGCGAATTTAGACCTTAGCGATTAATATTGGCAGCAATAGTTGCAGCGCAACAAGTGGTCGATGATGCAAGAATCATCTTCCAAGATTTGTTCAAGTGTTCGTCGATCGCTACGATTTGTCGCGATCACCGATTCGAAACGCATAGAAACACGCATACTCCATTCAACACAATTTGCCATTCGGATGCCAATGCCAACAAGAAAACAGCTAGCAAAATATCCACGAGTGTAAACTAAGACTTGTCGCTGTGCGATAGTCGAAAGAATTGAACGTCTGTTGATCTAAGCGTCAAAGGAATTAGGATTCACTCTGAAAGATTAGAGTTCACTCTCAATCTGCGTTCGTTCGTGTAAATGTTTGATCAACGATAAATGCGCGCCAAAACCCTCGATCGTTCGATGTGTAATTTCACGCAGTTAGGAAACTTGAGTTATGCGATTTGCGCAGTTCTCATTCTTTCATTTGTGGAGCAATAGCAGTAATTTGAATGTGATTAGAGCGGATACGAATAAATACGGATTGCTAACAGCTTCTGCGCGCTTCATCGGTTTTGCATACTGCACTCCATACATACAGGATGTTTCGAAACTTCTGAAAACAGTACCGAGAAGTGTGATTAATAAGCACCATGTATACAGGGTGTTTCGAAACTTCGGAGCAATAGTGAAAGGTGCGATTCCATGATAATCATCACTTCGTTAATTTCGAACTGAGGTGTAATTAAAAGCGGATTAAAAGAGGATTTTATGCTCTCCCGACAAAGGACAGCGGAGCAAACAGCAGTTTGATACTTCCGTCAACGTTCCGCTGACTCCGTCGCCGTCGTAAAAGCGAGACGACGAGTCGGCCGATCGTAAAAATTCACTGCATCTGCTTATTGGTCGTATCAAAGAGGGAAAGACCCAGATCGAGCGGGCGTGGGAGCGACCGAGTGATCGGCAAATATTTAGCCTTTATAAACACCGTGCCGCGCCGTTGCAAATTGATTTCCTAGTTCCGACCGCGGCACAGTGGTCTCGAATCGCCAGAACCTCGCCAAAAACCAAAAAATGAATTATGACTTAGAACCTGTTTACTCTTGTAAACGTGAAATTGCTCGCATCTTTTTACGTAACGTTGCAATCGTAGTCGAAATTTCGCGTTCGTTAGACAGGCATTTTTCAGGAGGTTCAGCGTAGGTGCAAAGTGTGCAAGTTATAATAGGAAGCTAGTGATTTTTATACTACATAATGGATGGTGTTTGTGGAGGTAAGTACAATCGTTTTTAGCGCAGAATTGTTAATGTCAGCCGCCAAATATTTATACCGAAGCGGAACGTAAAAGTTGATACGTATATTTTAAAGATTTACAGATAAGTGAAAATCTCCGTTATATCCTGTCGAATAACTTGCATAGAAAAAAATCACACGAACTAACAATGTTTTAACGTACGCGTTCGCCATATTGAATCCGCCCGAAAACCATAGGGGTTTTTGCCAGCTTTTGGCGATTTGGGACCACTGTGTGCCGCCGTTGCAAATTGGTTTCCTAGTTCCGACCGCGTGGACGCGTCCGGACGCCCGGCGTGGTAACCGCACGATTGCCTCAGTCTTTGCGATCCGCTAATCGATGCCGGCAAAAGGAACAAACGGCTTGGTTGCTGCAAGTATTTACTCTTGGTCCACTGTCTGGCTGCTTTGACATCGAACGCGTCCTCCGTAGCGAACGCAGGTGCTCTCGCTTGTGGCGTCTTCTCGCTTCTTTTAATTAGAATCCCTCTTCTGCTCGCGCTCCACTGTGCAAGGAGAGTGTATTAACATACGAATTGTACAATACTTGAAACGAAACGGAAAGACGATATTTACAATCGGACTATTAACACCACCGGTCAAATGACCGGTTCCAGATTTTTTATCTCATAATTATTGAAACTATATAGATGCTCTTGTGGCGAGCAGCAGATATTACAAAGTTCAAATAAATTTAATCTTGTTATTTTTATAAGGCAACATCGATTACAAATCTCGGTAGGTTTGATGTTAAAGAATTTCATTGTTTTTTCTTTTTAACGAGAGCCTAATCCGCTGAATTTCCATTGGAGCTTATCCAGAACATGCTCGGCTGGGAATTAAATCAATTTCTCGCGGGATAACGAGACATTCCAAGGGTAGAATCACGATGGGGGATAAGGATCATCCGGCCTCGACAAAACTGGCGCCAGAGATGGGGAAGGGAAAACCGGATATCGCGATCGACGACAGGAACGGAAACGGACACCTTTATCCGGCTCGTCTTTTCTGTGTTATTGATTTTCCCGAAACTGGCGGCGCGGTTTCCATAGATTTCTGTCTCGTGTTTGCCCCGCGATGGAGCATTCCCAGGGCATATCTTATTCTCGAACCAGAAGTCGAAGATAAAATCGGTTTAAACCCGGCAGTGGATATCGACTGCATGTGACAGACCGATGAGGAAAATTTTTATTTTCCCCCCCCGGACTCTAAGATGTTGTCTAGATCCGAGAGAGAGAGATCGATGTTTACTGCTGACGGATCCTCTATTTCGCATTCCAGAGGGGGAAACGTTTTTAAATCAAATTGTACGTACTGTATCGCGGATCGATCAAGTGAAAGCGCGATTCAAACCATTTCAATCAGAACAACGCGATGAATATGTCGGTAAAAGTTTTATAAAATAATTAAGAATGGAAAAGTTTCGTCGATCTCATAGAAATCGTGTTGGTCGCCCGCACTGATCGTAGCCGCGACTCGTAAGATAATCTCACATGGTAATTCGATATTAATATACACGTCGTAGATTTAAGAGCGTAGTACGTAGTAAGCGTTACATCGTAACCCGGGGGTCGGGCGACGAGTGCTCGCACGTGCACGTTGTAGCGCGGCTGAATCGTTTGAACAGCCGCAACAGTTGCGACCGGTTTCTGCTAAGAGTAGCCGACGCGTTTGAGCGGCAGCGACAATCAAAATCGGTTCCTTGGACGGAGTGACTCTGCTGAGATGAGCTTACCACGGAGTGGGGAAAATGCGAGGCAAGGCGTGAGACAGATCGGCAGAAGTTGTTTAGCCCTCGAACGGGACAGATCTCAGCAGAGTCGAATCATCGGATCCTAACCCAGACGCGCAAGGATCTCGTGCCGCCGTTCGCTAGACGATATCAGAAGTGGGATCTGATCCTGTCCCAGAACTAGCTAATCAGGACATTTTACGGTCACTGTTGGAGATACAGAATCAGAACATCGTACGACTTATCGAGATCATTAAAACTCCTGTTGTGCCCGTGACGTCGCTGCCGCAGTTCAACCCGGAATTACCTGACTCGGAACCAAGTGCGTGGTGTTCAACGATTGATGTGTGCATGACGGAACTGGTCCTCCGAATGTATTTTCCCGTCACTTACACGATGCAATCAAAAAAAATGTAGTTATGTACCAAAAAACATCGATGACCTTGACAACTCCGAAAAAAATAACCCTCGGAAAAAAAATATTCGTGCCAAATATTTGGTCCATTGACACCATGCGCATTACGTAACAAATAATTTTTGCATCACAATAACCTGAAGAGATATTTAGGTGTTCTTATTTAAACGGACCACCCTGTATATTGTTGTATATAAATATGTCTCATGCGTGAGAAGTCCTTGCACGTTGAAAGTCCTGAACACGGATATAAAACTTAAAAAATAGATGAAAAAAAATTCAAGTCCAACAGAAGTCCCTGGGACGAAAAAAATGGACGTTCCTGGGACATCCGAAATGTAGGTCTCACGGATGTCCTTAGGACGTAAAAAACGAATGTCCATAGGACGTCCGAAATTCACGTTCAACGGAGGTCCCTGGGACGAAAAAAAATGGATGTCCCTGGGACATCCGAAATGTAGGTCCCACGGACGTCCTTAGGACATAAAAAACGGACGTACGTGGGACATACAAAACAGACACAGAACGTATGGACGTAAACGGTACATAAAACGGACGTCCCGTGGACGTACGGTGCTACCTGGGTGAATTGACGTAGTCGCTGAGATGAAGTTACTGCGCGATTCGCTTACAGGTAAACTTCCGCAATATGTAACTTATCAGTTCATATTTCCACAAATAGGATTATTCTACTTAGATATTACAATAGAACTAACGTGTCACCCTGATTTTCATACACGACGAGCAAGGGTGTCTCGAAATGATCTGACATTTTAAATTGCGCAGCATTTTTTTGTGACGACGAGAATTACACGATCGAGCAACGCATAGAAATTGTGAAAATTCACTAGGAAAATGGTGAAAATTTTGCGGAGACGAAATTGCGGGCGAGACAATGCAGTTATTGCGGACGAAGTTTCATGATCGTGTTATCTCACGCCGCGACGATGTGAATTGACCGCCAAGATCGTGCGATTTGACGCCATTGGACTTCTTTCTTTGGGGTTTTCTGAAAGGAAATGTGTACGCCAATGATCCACAGACCATTCCGGAGCTCGAGGAAACAATCGGACGCACCATTAATGAAATTAGTCTGCAATTATGCGGAAATGTTGTTGAAAATTTCGTCAAAAGAACCTTTACAAACAGGGACGAGGCCGCCCATTTATCGGATATCGTGTTCCACGCACAACCTCCATGTTTGTACCTTATATTAAAATAAAAACATTTGTACTTTTTAAAGAAATAATACGTTTTATTAATAAATTAAAAAATGTCAGGTGATTTTTAGACACCCTTTATCTTGATTTTCCTTCGGTCGTAATTCGGGAGCGAATATTTACCAGTTTTTATTTCTTCCTGTCCCCAGTGAAGAGCGACTATTTAATGAATATCAACGAATGCTGATACGTAATACGATACCGAATATAATCGCGTAGCAGAAACGAAGAACATTAAAATGTTTTACGACTCGTCGTATTAAAATCCAACAAAAGTATCGTTTCTTTTTTTTCATCTCATCATTCCGTTTCCCACATTTTATTCTGCAAACAACAACCTTGCGGTTTTCTCTTTATTTTCGAAGTTTCTTTATTATCCCCAACGAACTCGCATTCTTTTTAACGGCAAAGTAATTTTCTCGAAAGCCACATTTTCACGGAGTTGGGAAATATTTTTGCGTCAAGAAAACTAGCTCGGAACAAACGGCGAGGAATTTAAATAATCCGGTTAGGGTGATCCCGTGATAAATCAATCCGGGCTTCGAAGTTTGCAACGTGCTGCTTTTTTATTTCGCTACGGAATCTGGTCAACGGTTTCATAGGGAATGCACAATTTTATTATGCGACAATCGTTGTGTCCCAGCATGTACACGAGTGTGACACACGTCTCTCAAGCATGTGCGCACACGCGACGTATGTCTATCGTCCATCGTCCGAGAACACGCGCGTCAAGTGCGTCAATCGCAAACCAAATGCGAATAAACCACATGTCTTTTGGCCTAAGGGCACTGTCTTTACATATTCTTCCCACTTCCTCTTAGCGATCTAAACGCGAACATAACACGTTGTTTCTCTGTTTTGACGGATGTTTAAACGAGCTTTGCGAGGATTTATTAATTTTCCGATACGGTTGAAAATGTCTAAAGCGAAACAATTCGCAAATAATGTTGGCTCAGTTTATTTTTTAAAGAAGCGAGAAGGAAATAAAATCATTTTATTATTGCCATACCATCAAATACTGTATACAACGTAGCACGTGTACAGTAAGGTCTATTTTCTAGGTTCTCGGAAGAACACTGCCTACGAGTAGCGCAGTTTATCTTCGCGGTACGAATAAAGGAAGCATTTTGGATGATAAAGTTACGTGATATCGTCTTTGTGTACGAAAGCTAGTCGCTGTACATTTCGCTGAAAAACGAGGCGAAACAGCGCCGGCCGGTTGCAATAAATTCGTTTCCCTTTTTAAGCAGCAGAAATGTCCACTCAAAAGTTCAACAAGATAACGTTGATCGGGCAATACGCTGTACAAATACATTGAGCTGTTCCATTGATAAGAAACGTTGATTCGGAGATTATAATGAATTTCGTATCTAATCGACTGATTAAGAATCAATAACTCAAATCAACGTCTTCCGGTCGGCGAATTTACCGAACAACGATACCGTTTTTCTGCGAAATACAATATTCGGAAGATTCATTCTAACAGATAAAATGCACAAGTTAATTAAAAAAATAAATAAATAAATAAATATTATTCAACAATCCCCGGGCTTCTGAATGAAATTATAGCATTAGAATATCAATTGAAAATATCTTGAGAAAACCTATTCCACTATCATCAGACCTGAAATCGTGAAAGTCGCGCGTCGTCCAAAGGTTGCGAATTATCAGTAATAAGAAATGATTATGACATCTGATACTAGTTTCTTCGATGACATTGCGAAATTCGTCGGGCCCTCGATAATCGTTACATTTTCGCTATATGCCACGAAACATATTACAAAGTTAACTAACGTTAATTATGTTATTTACATAAGTTATTTCACCGTACTGTTTATCTTATCTTTTTGATACTGCCAGGGTATAGAAAAATATGTTAAATCACACATAACCCGGGACGTAGTGATGCGTCGCGGTAGTGATTAAACTTATTCATTGATAATTATAAAAATATTGGTGTTAATCGGCTCGGAGTAATTAGCGTTAAAAGGACCCGACAAAATGTATTAGGATCGTTTAACATTTTAGATACGGCGCGCACGTCCGCGAATGGCACAAAAACTGTCCATGATCATTAATCTTTCTATTATATGAAACATCTCTGTCACGCAAAAACTCCGAACAGTTTTTATTCAGAGAGAGAGAGAGAGAGAGAGAAAAGTGGGGGTTGCAGCCCCCTAATTAATTATAATTGTATACTACTTTTTTGGACGTATAATACCGTCCAAAATCATAATACCCACGAAAGCCACTAATAGTGGTGTACCACTATGGTGGTGTACCGGATCTAAAAGGTTTTAAACTCGGTTGTGAGCACGCTTGATCCCATCGCTATCAGTTACGATCTCGATGGTCGAGTGACCGTTTCACTGAGTCCCCACTACGCGGTTCATTGGCTCGAGACCGCGGAACTCTTCTTCACGGAGAGTGTCTACATGCCAGTTAGCATCGTTGCTCTGACAAGTAGTGTTCAGACTGTCACATGGCCGGCAAAGATCCTGTGGTGACTGTGAAACAGGGCCAGCTCTGTGGCGCCGTCGACACGAATGTCTATGGAGGAAAATTCCTCGCGTTCCGTGGGATCCCGTACGCGAAACCGCCAACTGGTCCACTCAGGTTCAAGGTGAGCATTAATTTTGGAGAACCTCCTCTGTCGATCGCGTCTCAATTGTCGGCTATCGCGTCAACGCCGCACAGTGGGCAATTCGGACGAAATCTGTGACAAAATCAAAGAACTTTCGATAGAAATGAGATAGAGCGATGAAATTTTTTTTAAATTGTAGCTGAAACTTTGTGGAATATGGGAAGAATAGGGAGATTATGGTACGAACGTTTTTTAACCATGATAAAATTCGTTAAACTTGTACAATTTCAAGAAAATTGTGGTTTTCTCAATACCACGCGCGGAAAAAATTTTTTTAATACATGCTATACATCATTTCCCGTAGATTTTTTCACGCTGATTTCAAATCTGGTTTCAAAATTTGTCTACGACTTCAGGATTTTGCAAAAAATCAATTTTTGTGACAAAAAACTAAAGTACCACCAGAAGTTGGAAACTTCGTCGATACGTAAGCTACGAAGATTAAATATTTATCTTACTTCCTCTGTAAATGAAAATATAATTATCGACAATAGATATCTAATTTATATTACATAACAGCCACACACAATCTGCAGAAAGTACCAGTAGTAATGACAGCGAAACGACAAGTGATGACGAGATGTGAAGTGCTTCGTGTTTCGTAACTCAAAACGTTAAAATACTTAATTATTGTTATTTTTATTGTTTTCCATATATGAAAATACGATATACCTGCAAACTAATGTGTTATCAAATAATTTTTACGAAAAAACGATTTCATTAGTTATTTGTCACAAAAATTGATTTTTTACAAAATCCTGAAGTCGCAGACAAATTTTGAAACCAGATTTGAAACCAGCGTGAAAAAATCTACGGTAAATGATGTATAGCATGTATTAGAAAATTTTTTTCCGCTCGTGGTATTGAGAAAACCACAATTTTCTTGAAATTGTACAAGTTTAACGAATTTTATCATGGTTAAAAAACGTTCGTACCATAATCTCCCTATTTTTCCCATATTCCACAAAGTTTCAGCTACAATTTAAAAAAAATTTCATCGCTCTATCTCATTTCTATCGAAAGTTCTTTGATTTTGTCACAGATTTCGTCCGAATTGCCCACTGTGCGCCGTCGCACTGTTTTTCATCGCTTTGTTTAACACGTCGACAGCGTTGCCATGTAAATTTTGTTCGTCGAACAAGTTTTGTTATCGATAATTCCGGAAATCGGAAGGTCATTAATGGACTGCGGATGCGGAAAAATGCCAGAACATGAAAGAGTTCAGTACAATTTTCCTGTATTTCAGATCGACAAATGCCACTGCCACTGAAAATAAGATTTCATTTGATTCCGTTTTCTTAAAATTCGTCTAGTCGTTAATAAACCGAAGGAATGGAGGATTCTGCTTTATCTTCGTAATCTTTCTTTAAACATTCTTCTGAAAGTTTCGTTGATCCACGTTTCGTCTTAATCGTTCTTCGACCACTTTCTCCTCTCTAGCTGCGCGTAATACTTTCTCATGCGAGAGCTGCTTTTCTTATTTTTCAAAATACAACTCGATTCGAGAGAGACTAGTACTGATCCTTAGTGTTTTTCCTTCGATTTGCTATGTCGCGTGTGTATGGATCGTAAACATAGGCTCAATCTAACTGTGCCATTCGCTCGTGATGGCCTCTTCAAGGTCGCATGTTCCCCCTACCCCACCCCCGTGAGAGAAATCATAATAGTTGGATAGCGAACACAATACTGAAACTGTATGCACACGATATGACATTGTGTCGACGATTAAAAAATGTGACGTACGATCCTATCGAACTGTCGCAACGTGTTGTTTTAGTAATGGGTTCTAAGTAATTGTATTGTGAAAATGGTAATTATCAGTCGTTTTAAAGAAAAAAAAAACATGAATATTCATCATTATTGTCATATTGGCTGCCTAACAAACTGGAAAAAACACTTATCTGCTTAATTTCGTTGCAATATCAAAACTATAATATAAATAGAAAAATATAAATAGAAAAATTGTACTATAGTGAACGATGTTCATAAACTATCGAGTCTCGAGCCTTCAATTTGCCGAGGAATCCGTCTACATAGTAGCGATATCGTAAGAATTATTCATTGGAAACTGAGTTTTATTATCTCTCGCGAGAGACTCACTTTTGAAATAAAAACTGACTTGCTATTATTAACTTGATATATACCGAACAATAAACGTTGACGGTGTTATACTACGAATAAATCTCGTTAACGGCATCGAATTGTTAGCATGCGATAATTAGAAAACAATAATCGATGTGTATATTTCAATCGAAAAACAATTATCATGTTTAACAATCATTCACGGCGAATACATTAGGTGCACGCGCTAATCGCAAAGTTTCCCGTAGCGACATAAATTAAGAAAAACGGAGAGAGATTTATTCACAGCCATAATAGGCGGGAGGCATATTAATACGATGCAAATTTATCGTACGATTGTAATCAATTAATTAAACATTCGATCGCGTTACGCGCCGGCGCGCACAAGGACGTCCCGAAAAGTAATATAAAATCGGAATCGCTGCGTTGCAATGTAACATTGACGATAAAGCATGTCTTATCTGCCAGCTGTTTATTGTGCCGTATCGAATCGTTAACGCTATCACGGTTAAAACAATATTGTACATAGTCCACCGCGAACTCGGAACACGTAACTCGACATCTCGAAGTAATTTATTATTACGCTTGGTTCGATGAATTTTCGTGTTTTCATTGCTTGTCAGACCGAATTACCATCTGCAAGTTGTTGTTAGCTGCCTGTACCCGTAATCACTGGAAATTGGGACATTCCATAGGCACAGACACGGAATTCAGGTTCGACCGTTTGATAGCGTGGCCTCTCTTAAATGGTTCGATTCAGGAGCACCGTTTTTAAACAATATCACTGACCATTTTGCGAAAATCAGCACACCGACGCGGCTCGATCTGCGCGATCCGAATGAATCGAATGCTAGCTCTGCCGCTGTTACGATTTTTGGAAAATACCTTACGAATCGAGGAGAAATCTGATATATTGTCAAAAGTTAAACATGCTTGTATTATACAGCATGATCGAATATATAGGTCGTGGTGGCCGGTAAGCCGTCTGTCGACCGATTAACTATTAAGCGGTCGCATCAACGACGCGTGTAAAGGGAAATTTGATTGAGACATCCAGCATGCTATTGGCCCGAGTAAACTTCACGCGACATTCGAATGTCTATACCGAAAGAGGATGTTAATGTGCGGTTAATTAGTCGAGTGTGTCCCGGTGAATGCCAATAGACCGCATTATGGTCGGTGCTTTCAGGATGTGTGTATGCAGCCTATGTCGTCTGTGCAAAGGATCGGCCGTTCGAATGGGATATCTATATTCGAAACGAATATTCTGAAAATTATTATTATGCAATATAATAACAACATAGAGCGTCGACCGTTCGTAATGGTCACGTTAACACAAATATTTCTATTATTCATTTCATTATAGAAAAATACCTCGGGACACAAATTGTTAAGATTATTCTTCTTCCAACTATTCTAATTACCTTCTCCCAATTATTCTAATTAGCGTGGTAACCACGAATTCTGATTTCCGTTTGATTCTTTCAGGACCCCCAACCGGTCGAACCATGGACCGGGATAAAGGAAGCCAAGGAGTTCGGCAATTCCTGCGGCCAAGTGGACTTTTTCTCGCACCAAGTAATCGGCAGCGACGACTGTCTGTATCTGAACGTTTACACGCCGACGATTGACGCATCCTTGAAACGCGCCGTGATGGTGTGGATCCATGGGGGTGGGTTTGTCTGTGGGTCCGGCGACAGCACAATTTACGGGCCCGATTATATCGTCCAGAAGGACGTCGTTCTGGTCACGATTAATTACAGGCTCGGGGTCTACGGTGGGTATCCGATATTCGGTGTCATCTGCATTGAGAATTTTCACCCGCACGCTATTTTCCTCGATCGATTCGGCACGTCGACGATTTAACGAAAAAGTTTCATTCAGAAATTTTACAAATTCATTCCCCGATCGTTTCAGGCTTCCTCAATTTAGAGACGGAAGAAGCTCCCGGTAATCAAGGCCTGAAGGACCTAGTGATGGGGTTGAAATGGGTGCAGGAAAATATCTCGAATTTCGGCGGGGATCCCAACAACGTTACAATATTCGGAGAGAGCGCCGGCGGTGCAGCCGTGCATTACTTATGCATATCACCGATGTCTCAAGGTAAGCACGGTTTTCGATTTCTTGGCAAGAATTTCCCAACGACGACGTTTTTATCCCGTCTGCAACGTTCGAGAAAAATCCAATAATTCCTCTCTGTTGCGTGAAATGCGTTTCGAAGAATTATTTTCACGGAAACGCACGATTCTCTGTTAAAGTGGAACGACGAATAAATTATTTTGTAATCTCTGACTGCGAGAAAGACTCGCGCGAGAATCCTCTCCTGTAAGCATTTTTATTTATTCAAATCGGCACCGTTCTATCGAAGCGATTCCTGTTCCCGTTTGCGGAACACGTTTGCGGCGGTTAATTCGAAGACAGAGATCAGCGGAAACGGGTCAGGATTGTGTGCCGGTCTGTTACGAAAATTACATTTCAGAATCAGCCAGCGTTTAGGCGCATTCGCTTCCGGACGAGCAGCAGCCGGCTGTCCTCCTGTTTACTTCTACTCCATTGCGTTGAACCGCTAGCTCGCGCGTCCCGGTCTTATCTTTCCACCCCGATCCCTCGAATTTTCCTTCGGCCTGGCACCGAACACAGAAGATTGCCGAGCTTATTCGCGGATCGTTTTGCCTGCAGGTCTGTTCCACAAGGCGATCGCGCAGAGCGGCGTCTCGACGAATCCTTGGGCCATCTGGAGCAAGAACTTCAAGAAGCACGCCTTCGAGCTGGTCGCCGATCTCGGTAAAAAGACCACCGATCCCCAGGAAGCGGTCGAGTTTCTGAGAACGATAGACCCGTCGAAACTCACCGACGCGCAACAAAAGCAATTACTCAGAAAGGTGAATTGTCGAAATGTTTTTTTTTCAGTTTAAACTTCAACGATTTTTGTCAACGACCATTGCTTCGCTGAAAACACCGGTTCTCGTACGATCACCGAAGTAAAACAGCGTGGGGCGTGGAAGGCGGCTTGGATGGGTGACCGCTCGGTAAAAAGCCGAGAGGTGACCCTCTTGGGTGCTTTTCACGTGTTGTTGGCAAAATAGGTGGTTCGGAACCCACCTTAATAAAAAGTAGGTCCCGCTGAAATTGGAAATTAGGCGATAGTTGAGGATTGGTAAAGGGAGAAGTTGGTAAAATCAATTTGAAACCCTGAGGGGACCAAATATCATTTACATACATACTTCAACGATTTTTCCGAGATGACCGAAACGGTGTTTGGAGTGATTATAATCGGAAAAATTTCGCGAATATCGCAGAATCATTGAAAACGTGCTGCCGCGAAAGCGGGGACAAAAGTAGGGGGACATTTTCCTAAAATGGAACTTTCGTTATTGTGTATTTTTTCAGGGCTCACTTATTCTGATCGGATTATTCGGGCCAACTATCGACAGCAAATCCTCTAACCCATTCCTGCCGCAGCATCCATCAATCCTGGCGAAAGCCGGAATCAATGTGCCTTTGTTATTAGGCAACACCAACAACGAAGGAAGCCTCTTCGTAAGCAGTAAGCCGAATCTAATTTTAATCAAACCGTACATAATGCAATATCGAGGGAATATTTTGCAAAATTATGAACGGAGAATCATGCTTTAGAAAATATTCGAAGCTTGGAAGGGCTTTTTTTTATCCTCCTCGAAAAGCCTTGTTACAAGGCAGGATTAAAATTAAATTTATTTCTTGGCATTTCGTTTAGATCGTAAAGCTTCGCATGCAATTACAAAATTAATGCTATGTACGTTATAATACAATTAACAGATTTATGCATGGTTCACAGTTATACTTTGTTCTATTTATAGGTCTTTTACACGCAGATCTTAAGAAGGCCTTGCAATCGCTCGACTCTAATTTTGGGGCAATTGTGCATCCAGAAATTGAAGAGTCGATGCAGACGGACGGGATCACTCCCGAGCAATTACGACGTTTATACTTCGCCGATAAGGCGATCAACTTCAATAGTCGAGTGGAGTTTGCGGCTTATCTGACGGATATGATGTTTCTTAAGGGAATTATCGATACCGTAAAAATTCAAACCGAGATGAATTTGCCCGCATATTATTATAAATTCACTTATGAGCCGGAGATCTCGCTGACCAAACAAAGACTGGGCATCGACGCACAAGGTACGATAATTCTCATCAACCAAACTAATTTGCGGATTTTATGCGTTCCCGACGAAATTGAACCGGCGAATTTTTAAAATAGTGCAAATAATTCGCACGCCTCTTTAATATGCAGAATTAATTGAAAAATTATTTCAACGTTTCTCAATTTATATTCTTCCACGAGTATTTTAAACGAATGCAGAAGGTCTTCGACGTCCGAGTAATTTTCGCAGAGCGAATAATTAAGCATAGTAATTATGTAAAAACTTATCGGTGTTTCCGGTAAAAAAAAAAAGTATACGTACTCGAGCAACAGTTTATAATGAAGTGGCAACGTAATTATTATAAATTACAACTGCAGAGGAAAATGTTTACAGTTCACCCTCACAGTGATTATTAAATTTCTTGAACCGTTGTACGTTTGTTTCGCAGGAGCGACGCATTCGGAGGAATTGATGTATCTGTTTTATCCCTATCTAATGAAGAATCTGGGCCTACCTCCACCATCACGCGGAAGTAAGGATCACAATGTTATGGAATATCTCACGCAGATGTGGACCGACTTCGCGAAAACTGGGTAGGTCTCGCGAACAATTTGCAAAACAATTTTTGGCTGACCGATGAAAACTCTTATTAAACGCATCACGGACACGAAAATTTCAATAATTCCCATTCTCGTTCAAGAAATCCAACGCCAATGACCACAGAC
The DNA here is from genome assembly GCA_028454225.1 of Lasioglossum leucozonium. Taxonomy (NCBI): domain Eukaryota; kingdom Metazoa; phylum Arthropoda; class Insecta; order Hymenoptera; family Halictidae; genus Lasioglossum; species Lasioglossum leucozonium. Next base: position 6,089,214 of record CM052207.1, on the reverse strand, counting down.
CTAATCACCACGCTCTGGAAACCGATCGGAAAGAAAGATGCCATCGAATACATGAACATCGGCGAGAAACTTCGTATGGAGACCATGAAACTGGAGGAGCACACGTCCAATTGGAAGCTCATGAAGAACAAATTGTAATGATAGTAGACTACTATCAATGGTTCTTTGTACATACGTGCACATCTAGTTAATAATTGTAGGGTAATAAGACTTACGAATCCACTAAAGATACTGGAATCTGGGAAGTTACAATTCTTTTTTTTCTTCTTTTTTGGTCGAAAAGAAAATTCGTACAATAACGCGTTATGTTCGGAAGCGGTAAATCGACTTTTAAAAACGTTACTGACATTTGAGAGGTTCCGTGGAACATTTTAAATAAAATTCAATACTGATCAATCGAATTCTGAAATGAATGATGGTATATAATTAATAAAGTTTCAATTCTTTTCAAGACGACCAACTCTGCTTGTGGGAAAGAAAGCGTTTCTGGACGCGAAAATTCTTTCTTTCCCAAGTCCGCGTCGTTGGTGGCCGGGTTGAAGGATTGGCCATAAAAATGACGATGGCCAAATCCTTGGCTTGGCAGTGTCGGTTACCGGAGACGTTGGTTTGGGTGGGAAACTTTCTCTTCGTCCCCGAGGGACAACGGTTTTATTCCGTTTTTAACGGTTCTCCGTGACGTCACCAACTCGGCCACCAAAAAGAGATCCCACGAGCAGTCAGAAAGCCTACGAGAGTCAACGCGTAAGCATCGAGCTGAAAACGCTGTCTGCTACGATGCCGTCTCTTTACTTCGTTACGGTAAAGAGTATTTATCGGGATTTCGGTGCGATCGTTCTTTTGTTACGCTTTCCGTTGTTTGTTGATTGTTGTTACATTTTGTTCTCGTTATTGTGTTTCTTGTTGTTGTAAAACAAATGTTACTCGTTACATACGCGCTTTCCATCACTTTACCGACCTCGTCATCCTAAACGGTATTTTATGCTTCTTCGTGATCTTGTCCCTATAATAAATATTTTTCGAGGAATTACTCGGTATTAATAAATAATCCTGCCCTTATGAAAAAATTCTTTTAAAAAAAAAACATAGTTGACAGAACACGCCAGATAATCAACATCTCCCGGCTGCGAATAATAGTAATAATATATATGTGAAGAATTATCGGCGCAAGGTTCGATCATTTAAAACAATTAGCTATGTTATGTTCTTTAAAACGTTACGATTCGGATGTGAATCTGTACAACGTCTATTTGGCCACGTTTGTTAAAAATTTTTAAAGGAACAGGAGATGGTGTTTCGTCCTAGACCCGCTAGTTACTGAAATGTCATCAATCAGTATATTAATAACTTTCTTCAAAAAGTCTTTCGACACGGTTGTGTCTAAGGCAGGGCCCGCTGGATAGCCTTACCGATGAGTCCTCCAGCGGGTCTAGGACGAAACACCACCTCCTGTTCCTTTAAAAATTTTTAGCAAACGTGGCCAAATAAATGTTGTACAGATTCACATCCGAATCGTAACGTTTTAAAGAACATAACATAGCTAATTGTTTTAAATGATCGAACCTTGCGCCGATAATTCTTCACATGTATATAATATAAAATTTTGATCGATAAAAACCTAACATTAATAATATGTACGTATGTATGTAATGATATTTGGTCCCCTCAGGGTTTCAAATTCATTTTACCAACTTCTCCCCCTTTTTACCACTCTTCGCACTATCGCCTAAATTCCAATTGCACCAGGACCTACTTTTTATTTTGCCAACAACACGTGAAAAGCACCCAAGAGGGACACCTCCCGGCTTTTTACCGAGCGGTCACCCATCCAAGCCGCCTTCCACGCCCCACGCTGTTTTACTTCGGTGATCGTACGAGAACCGGTGTTTTCAGCGAGGCAATGGTCGTTGTCATTCAATTTAGTTGTATGTAATGATATATTTGGTCCCCTCAGGGTTTCAAATCCATTCCACCACCTCTCCCTTTACCAATCCTCAACTATCGCCTAATTTCCAATTTCAGCGGGACCTACTTTTTATTAAGGTGGGTTCCGAACCACCTATTTTTCCAACAACACGTGAAAAGCACCCAAGAGGGTCACTTCCCGGCTTTTTACCGAGCGGTCACCCATCCAAGCCGCCTTCCACGCCCCACGCTGTTTTACTTCGGTGATCGTAAGAGAACCGGTGTTTTCAGCGAGGCAATGGTCGTTGATTACGTAACATTAATAATAATAATGACGTAAATCAAGGTGGTAATTTCTGGCGGACCACACTGTACATGCGAAACCTTGATGCAAGAGAGTCGTCTGATCTCTTCAGAAAAAATTTCCAAACAAGATCTCCCTCCTGAAGAGTGTGTCATCGATAAACTAGATTTTACGAAGTCGTGTTGTCTTCATGCTGTTGAGATCTCATTGAGGAAACAAAGCCGATTTTGTTGCTGTTTCTCGCGACCGATGCAGACGCGATTTTTCATTTTCGCGGAAAGATTTGCGCGGTCTGGTGATCGAACAAGTGGAGTCGCTGTAATTTGGCCGGGGGACGTGTGGCTGCACAAGGAAATGCACGAGGAAAATGATAAATTTAGAAGTACAGTGCGAGTGGGCAAATCCAGTTGCGTCAGGTATCAGATATGTGGATTAGTCATCGGCGCGGCGAGTGCAACAACGATGTACAATGAAGCGTGTTATATTTAGGCGCGCATCGGTATCGCGCATCGCGAGTGGTATCGCGCGCAGGCGCCTCGCGGTCCGTGGTGCGATCAGTGCTGCGTGACAAACTGGCAGCGGTATCCGCGCGATATTTTCGATGAAGCAAGTATTAATACACGGAGGGAAAGTGTTATCGAGCAATTGAACCCCGAGGAGAACGATAAAACGAACCTCCGGCGAAAAGAATCGCCGCTGGCCCGTGGATGTTTTCGACGTTGGACCTAACCTAACATAATCGTAACCGGCCGGAAAAAAAAAAACACGTAGCCATTTAAGATTACACAAAGAGTGAACGGTAAACTTTGTCGCGGCCAGAACAGATTCGCTTGTGTTTTGTCGTGAGCCGTAACGATATATCTCGAACCATGGAGGAATAAAATTCGCTGTGTGAAACGTCAGAAGAAACTTCAATTTACCACGGCTGCTCCAGCTAAATCGAAAACAACACGAACGTGCAACGGTCTCGCAATTTTTCCTCACGGCTCTACGTGGCTGAAGTAGATAAAGGTATCGGGACATTTTGCTGTATAGTCTGTGTACACTATAGGCGCGTCTTCGCGCCGTCATTAATTAATTGTTGCGTCGTTTTACCAGCTGTAAAGGAGAACCTCGTTAACGGAGTATTACCGTTTCTCGACTAAATTTTGTCGACGTACACTTTGCGAATTATTCTTTCACGAACGATACAAAGATATCTCGACGAAACTTTGCAGAAACTTCTTCGCATATATTGGCTGCATTTAGGAATTTTTGTACGCTCTAATCATTAAAATTAACGTGACTATTTAATAAAAAGGATTATTCACCTAACCTCGTCCATCCTTCCAGATCGTTCCCAGAATTTTTCATAGACCGGTTAACCAATTAAATCCGTCAACAGCATAAGTGATCAATTCTCGAAGTATTGAAAAATATATATTTTAATGTTTCGAATTTCAAGGTAATTTCTCTTCTCTTAAGAATCTTGTTTTGAGTTGGCGGTTTCGAAGACATAACCGAAAGTTGCTGTGGACGCCATTTTAAAAGGAGTTCTTTCCATCCCTCCGTTCCTCGGTGAATAATTACGATAATCTTAATGATGTTTCGAATGTGTATAAGTGTGCAAAGTTTAGTAAAAAGTTGTTGGACGTTTTAGTAGAAAAAATCTCAAAGTATAAAGCCACGCCGGGAAAGGAGAGTACTCCCGTCGATGTCGGGAATCGTGTGCTTTGCTGCATAAAAATCTACAGCGAAATACCTGCAACATAATTTTCTTCGCGTATTTCATTAACCAAGTTTAAAGGACACGCCGTAAATCATTTTCCGTATCCAAGTAACGCGTAATCTCTTCGAAGGAGACGTTTGTCCATTCAGTGCACGCGTAAAATGCAATCGTGTCCTCGACGAGACGCAAACTTGGACAAGATGGCGGCACTAGCTCAGAAAATTCATGGCGTCATCAATAACTCGTTGTTCGAACTTCTTTCTCAGTGGACAACCGATAAATCTAACATTTAGTTTCATATTATCCTGAATAATTTATAGTCCAAGTATACTTCCAATCATGTTGTTAACAATGTTCGATTCAAAGAAGAAACGATCGAACTCGTATTACAGTACGCCCGTACACTGAATGGAAAATTCTTCGTCGACGTGCGTTCAAGTAGAGATTTCTTTAACCCAGCATTTATTTTTCAAGCGGCCTGACCCTGACCAAAGGAAAATGGAGATCCAGACGCCGTATCTGGACGCGATTCAGTTGATCCCCGGCGAGACCATCGGCGAGAAGTATAAATGGATAGCGAAATTGGTAAAGGACCGGGTCTCGGAATGCAACAGTATAGAAGAGATAGTCGAAGATCAGAAGGTGCCTCGATTATTGGCACCTCTGATACAGGTGCACGCGGCCCAGGTGTTGAACAAACGGGATCCGACGAACCAAAACAATTACAAGGCCATCGCGGAGGCTCTAAAGTCCGACAACGCGGAAATCGTAACGAAAGCGCTGCAGGTCAAAAGCTTCTTCGACGGTAGCAACAAGACGATTACCAACGTCGATTACTTTCTCAACCAACTGTTCCCTTTAGTCTCCCTGAACACCCGGACACGCATAATCAAGAATTTGTCGATTCGCTTGAAGGAGACAGCGCTGGCCGAGGAGTTCTTCACCGCCATTGCCGAGACCTATGGCCTGGAACAGGCGTTGCCTTTACTGCCTGCCTGTAGCGAGAGCTTTATGTACGACACGGTCGTGAAAAAGAAGATCGTCTTGAGCCGGAAGCTGGTGAAGACGATCTTTCGCAAGTATCCCGACTTCGTCGTGCGCTATCTCCGACTGAGCGAGCCGAGCAATGACCCCAACGACAGGAACCTCCACAAGGTGGACATTAGGTGCATGGGCGATTTCCTGGCAGCCCTGATCCGGAAAAGACTGAGCTCGTTCGTCGAACTGTACGAGATGCACGAGAACCGGCCGCTGTCCCTGAAGCTCAGCAGAAAGCGGGCCGTGTGTTTCCTGAAGAACGGGAAGGATCATCTCCTGAGGAAACCGAAATTGTTCGTAAAGCTGGTGCCGCTGCAGATGATCAGCGTTTCGCGCATGGAGGTCATGTTCCCGAAGTTGTTCCCAGAGAATCTGGCGAACTTCGGCACAGACACAATGTTGAATTACTTGGCTTATTATCCAGAGGAGAAGAAAGCCGATCTCCTGATCAAGTCTTACCGCGACGTCTATGGCAAAAACATCCTGGACGAGAGCAGTTCGGTGACGGCCGATCTGATGTGGCTGTTGCCAGTCGAGGAAAGGATAAGTCAAGCCAGAATCAAGATAGAGAAGGAAACTGACACGCGGAACAACAGGATCGGGGACTACAGACACGCATGGAGATGTTACCTGTCCACCAAGGAGACAATACCCAAGATCAAGGAAGAGATCGCGAAGAGTCCGGAGTTGGAAACCAGGGCAGCGCTAGTGTCCCAAATGATCTGCAATTGCAAAGTGAACTGCGATGACCAGGCTCTGTTGGAGGTCCTGACGTACGTCAGGGACAGACACAAGAACGAGAGTTCGCTGTTCTTGTTGAGGGTTCTTGGGGATCTGATGGAACTCTACAACCTACCTCGTCTCAACAAGGACATATGGGCAGTGTTGATGGACATCGTATTGCGCGCGCACGTGAAAAACGAACTGACAGCTTCGAGCTTCACCAGCATCAAGATCATTGAAGCTGCCCTTCACTTCAGGATCATAAACGAACAGCCGATCGACAAGGAGATCAATATACTGGTTGATCTGAAGTCTCAGAAGTCCGAGAATTGGAACATACTTAAAAAGTACCCTGAGTACGAGAGGAGATGTTTGGAAGCTTGTACAGCTGTAGTGTCTCAACGCTTTAGCTGTAACACGACTACTTGGAAACAGGACAAGGACGGAATCCTGCACGATCTCACCATGTCCATCTACTCCTTCAACAAGACCCACGCGAAGAACACTCGAGTGGAAGCGCTGTCCATCAAGAACTACCCTTGGCTGCTCAATGAAATCGAGAGGATAATACGGACGAATGCGGGGGACAACTACTACGTAATTGAGAGCTTGAAAAGTACTCTACGTTCGAACGAGAAAGATCTCGCCGAGCGTCTCTTCGGGAAGGAAGAGCCGGAGAAACCTGACCTTTTCTCGTTGTTGAAGAAAAACCCGAAGATGGTCCTGTCGATGTGGAAGGAATGTTTGAGCGCTTTCCAGAATAACTTCTGCAAAAGATCCGCAAAAACTTTCATGAGAACTTCTCGATGGTACAACGAGATCCCGGTGAAGTTCTTACAGCAGAGTCTCGAGGACTTGAGGTCCAAGAAGGACGGTGTCTGCTTGCATACTATAGCTTTGCTTGTCCACGGTCAAACTTTGCTCAAGATCCTCGAGCCGCTGATGCCCACAAACCAGATGCTCGACATTCACCACAATCAGGCGAAGGACGATTACAAGCTAACTCTTCATACCATCAGCTGCACCAAATACTCTAATCCACCGATCCCGTTCTCATTGTTGTGCCGATACTGTGACGGGGACTACTTGCCGTTGGCTCTGATCGCCATGGTCAACCTGTGCAGAAGAAGCTTGCTATCGTATGTCATCTCTTTCGCCCGGACACTGGCCACTCAAAGAGTGTCCGTCCGGAAGCATGGAGTGAGAATTATGTACATGGTAGCATCGCGGGAACAGCTCCATCAGTTCCTCCTCGCCGAATGGAAGACCGAGGAGCACTACTCGATCCGGGACGTTCTGTTCTCCACCGCGAGGAAGCTGTTCTCCGAAGAACCCGGGCCCACCACCTGGTCCCTGATCAGTCAGATGATCTCCGCGTTGAACGAGACCAACGGCAGCGCGGTTACGGACGCGATTAGGATGATTCCCTCGGTCTCCGACGAGTACGTCGCGAATTTCGTGAAGCTGATATCAGACGCCATAGACAAGCTACCGGAAAGCGATGGCTGGATTAGGAGCAGCCTGATTTCGGCCATCAGCCCGAGCGTCTGCAACCTCCTGCCCGAGGAGCTGAACGAGCAAATCCTACGGAGGTTCTTGTTCGTTCAGTCGATGACCTGCGCTAGCGCTGCTTCGTGCTTCGCGCAGAACTCGTATCTAATGGCCGCTAGAGACAAATTCGAGTTCCGGATGAAGATCTTCACCGACGTGTTCGTGGAGGCTGTCAGAACCAGGTGGAACGTGCCGCATCCGAAGAAGCCGCACTTCCGCACCGCGAATTACAGTCTCCGCTTGTTCACGGACCTTTTGGTCTTCAATCTAACTGGGGACGATCAACTGCGGGTGTTGGACGGGATCCTGAACGCGTTTCTCAAAGCGTTGACACCGGAGATGGACCCAACCACGTACTTGCTCCTGGTATTCAGGAGAGAACAGGTAGCTGCGGACACGCCGAAGGATTTTGGCCTGAACCTGGGCCGGAAGTTGCAAGACCTGCTGAAAATCTTCTCGCCTCTGCTCGTTGGCTTCATGACTAACATCTTGAACAATCTGCTATCCAAGAGAGAGTTCGCACGACACGACAGAGATTACTCAAGATTGAGCGTGATTGAGGGATTAGTAGAGATTGGGACCGTGGAGACTACACTAATTGCGGCAAGCCTGATGGTTCCGGTGGTGGAGAAGAAATACGTGCAGAAATACGATCATTTGATGACCAAATTCTTAGAACACTATCATCCAGCGGTTAATAGTATCGCCTGTGATAATGTTAACAAAGTGAACAACAGCAATTTCTATTTTGAAAATGAGTAAATTTGGATCGCGACTCTTCCGGCACACTTCCGATGGAACTCGGTGATTTTTGTTTATTTATTGTTGATACTGTTTGTCGTTATTGTGATAATGAACTGATGTATAGACTTAAGAGACGGGAGCAACTCGCGTAACTGTTGCGCTCCGCAAACGTTTTCCGATATGGCTGCCATATTTTGTTTGTTTTTTCTTTTTGGTTCTTTTTTTGTTTTTGGAAAGTACATTTAAAACGAATCTGTATTAAAAATCGATGCATCGAAACACGTATTTTTCTATATGGAATGTTATATCTTTCCCGCGTTTAAACATGATATTTATAAGTAAGGCAGATCACCGATCTATAAACTTTATGTATACTTGAATAAGATTGTACTTCTTTACACATTCCTATGTACTTTGTTTATACATATACACGTTTATATCTATACTATTAAAGATATGTAAAGACTGATCAGATTTTCTGATTGCACTCCGCCTTGCACCTTTCATTTCTTTCTGTCCTTTCTATCCTTAATCGTCGAGATAGTTCAAGTGCGAATTCTACGAGTGTTCTCTAATCTTAATTTTTCAAGTCTTGCTTCATTCATCGAGTTACTCGCATTTTCTAAAAATTGTATGGGTTACACAAAACGGATTTCCAAAGGAAATAATATACTGAATCAGCGAACATGACTTACGTGAGGTATCGAAACCGGTGATAAAATTTGGACATGGTGCGAATACGGTTGTTCCAGCAGGGGTGTTAGGCCAACAGGACCATCCGTCGAACGTTACTCCACAATACGGCTCTGGAAAAAGAAACGGGAATCCATCGTCAGGTAAGTGCCTGAATTGCAGTTCTTTGCGTTGAACAGAAATTTTCTGAATTAATACTAAGAAACTGGATGGCAATATCTTTCACTCTACTTAGACAGAAGGGAATGTAGAATTGGTTATCGACATTCTGGTAGTCAGTCTTCCTGCACAAAGGAAATCCAAAGGAAAGCTTCGGCGACTTACGAGCACAACTAGTTTCTCCACAATCACAGATCTCAGCACTTCGTTTTCCCGGCGCGGCGGTAACTTTACTGCTGCTACAAGCAACACGACCGAAATTCCCATCGATCCCGCGAAACTTTCCCAGTTCGACCGCTGGAATCTCCGACGCGCGCAGAGGTCAACGAAATCTTCAAATCGGTGGATATTTAACTTACAAGTTAACTGGCCAAGTAATTAAAAGTGAAATGTCTGCATATGCAGCAGCCACGGCCGAGGGATCCCGAAGGATAATTGCAGTTTAAACGAACGGCGACGGAATGAAATAATGAAATTAAGAAAGCGACGCAGAAGATATTTTCCGTTTCTAAACTGGTCCGACCGCGATTATCCGTTTCCGTCCGACGCCGCCGAGCTTTAATCCGCCATTTTCCGACCGAATTACGGTATTTCGGATTTTCATTAAACGCTTCTAATGGAACGTGCAATTACCGGCACGCTAAAATTATTATTAATACAATATAGGACTCGAGTGTACACGTCTCTACGTGGTCCAGGAGTTTCCGAGAAACTAGGAAACGTTTTGCGGCGCTCGGTTAATCGCGGACGTGCCCAACTTTTCTTGGCGAAATTGTTAAACTCGAGGAATCATGACGCGGAACACAGCCGACATGTGTATCTCTGATTAATGTAAACGTCGCGTGCGCCACTTGTAACTTAAATTACACGCGGATGCACTTACTGCCGCGACACGGCCGACAGAAATTACTGGCCGAAGGTAGTTGTAATTAACGTGACCAGAAAGCTGATGGGCTTTCTGGGCGTGACGCGATTCCGAGCGGAAATAAAGAGTGACGGCGCGCGGCTACGTCCCCAATATATTTTCGCGCAACGGGCCACCAAGGAATTTCATTATTATTGCGACAGCCGAGGTCCGACATGCGTTTCCCAACGGGGCGAAATTCTTTTTTCTTCCCGCTACATTAACTACGGCAAATTTCTCGTCACGCGTTAGAGATACAGAACACTTCATTCTCATCCGCCGGTGTCGCAACGTGACTCAACCATCATGGCGGACGTTCACGGTCCGAATTTGCATTCTGCATTAATCGCGAACGAAACACTCCGGAAAACAATATTGTTCCGTTACGGGACGACGAAGCGTCGATATGCTTCGATTGTTTCAAACAAGCGCCAATTTGCGTGAAAGGCGAAGACGACGGATCTCCGCGGACAATAGGAACGGTTCACGGTTGGAATAATAAATCTTCTCAGCGAGTTTGAATTTATTGGCCACCGGGAACTATGTAATTCGCAGCCGGCCTGTCTTAGTTTCCTCTTTCTTTTCTCTCTTTCTCTCTCTCCGTCCCGGTGCGATTTCCTCCGGACAGGATTAATTCGAAAGTAATTTCACGCGTAATCAGGTCTCGATTGCCCGGCGATTTATCGTCGGCGAACAGGCACAAGAATACGACGATTTGAATCGCCACTGAGAAAACGAAACAATATTTCAGAAACATACTTTTGTTGCAGACGTCGCGCGTCGTCTCGAAGAATCAGCGGGATTCCACGGAAAGGGAACTACAGTCGACAGGTAATTACGTCGGAGAATGATTTCTACTTGGGGAGATGAAGCAAACGTGAAACCACCTAATTTTTCGTTTCTCAATTGTTAACATCTACGAGATACACGCGTACGCGTACTGTCTTTTTTAATGCATTCATGAGTCGGCTTTCAGTATTATTCGACTAGTGCATTTGGAAAATGAGAAATTTGAATAATTTACCGCATTGTTCGGCTAGATATGTTATTACGAAATAACCGCGTTCGTGTATTTTCATGCAAAAATGATTTCTCTCAAAATTATTTCATTGTTTCACCTGTCAAATGAAATAACTTTCGTATGCGAACGAATTGTTTAAATAGTTTTTCACGAAACCAAGAATAATCTTGTAGTAAACGTGGTTACGTCGTTTTTTAAATTAAGGCAATAAATTGATTGAATCGGACCGCTATTTTCAATTGAATTTTATTTTATTCATACGTGAAATGTTCCTTAGTCTGTTCCGTAAAAATATTCGCAACTCCATTATTTTAATACAATTACGAAACGTAATGTTTCACGAGTTTTATCTAAGGCAAAGCGCATTGCATATTTTATGCAGAATTACGGTGTGACCAAGTATACGTTACTGGCTTTTTGATAAAAATATAATTACACATACCTCCTACATGATGGCAATATCATTACCATAATGAATCCCAAACGCATTAATAAATTGCAATTATTACTAACGAGAGACGGTGAATAACAGACGAAATTTTATCGACGATAAATCTATTCGAAAATCTGTAAATTGATCGCCGCGCAGAAGCACTTATCCGTTGCATTTATAATGTTTAAATCAATGATGGTGGCGGAACTGATCGAGATAGGCAATCGATTCGTATTTCCCTGCTCCGACACAAAAGCGTAGCTTTGATGTACGCGACTATAGGTACGAGATGCACTTTATTTGCAGCGGTCTCGGTGCAGCTGCGTGCATTAGCTGCTCTATCGATTCTCTCATCGAGCGTCGGAACGCTGGGCGTCATACTTTTTACTCCTCCTCCCCCCTTCCTCGAGGAGGAGTTTCGAGGAAACCGCTAATTAACAGACGAAATGCAGAACGAACTGTGCGCGGTATTTAGCGAATGCTTAATTACGTATTTTGCATTTGTCAGCGTGTAAAATATATCGAACTTTTTCTTCTTAATCTGTCTTTCACATGTCCAACACTACAAAAACATTTTCGAACGAAACTTGTCAACAAACGGTTCACAGCGAAGAAGATACTTCATACTCCTTTTTGTTCGACGAGAAATTTGTTAATCCCACCGGTGAACGAATATTAAATTAGCAAGCGTCAACAGGCGTCACGAACACAGCATCCACGATAATACGCGCGTGTAGATAGAGTGCCATCTGTTTCTGAGAATTACAAACGTGGTTTTACGCGGATGACATAACTCTTCAGTTAATTAAAAAGCAAAAATTCATATACTTCGTAATACAATATCGTTTGAAACTTCTCGTCGCTAAAGCGTTCGCAGAAGCCAGTCGCTGAAGCTCGTCCAAAACCGAAATTCGAACAAAGATCATCTCAGATATCGTCATCTTCAGCAATCTAAAACATTTACGGAGTCAGCGAGCCGTTATTTGGTTCCTGTTCTGTCCATCGATCACCGCTTAAAATCACAAATTTGCGTAAAGATCCTAAGGGACCTCCGAATCGCAAACCGATCTTAATGGACCCCTGTGCACGATGTTGGGGAGCCTGGAAATTTAATCGGCTCATCTGCAACTGTTTACCCCATTAAATACGCATTAGGATACTGTTTGCAGTCGAAACTCATAGTCCAGTTACGGAGTCGCCTTTCTCGAGAGTGTGAATTATCGTAGCGTATGAGCAGAACCAGTCGATACCTGGGAACCTTCGCCGCCCCATGAGACCTAGACTCCAGCTAACCCCGATTCCTGAGGATCGCCGGAGGGGGTTCGTACTACTCTGATCCGAATGGCAATCGCAAAGTGGCCGAACTGCTGACTATGGCAGCTAGTCACGAGATCCCGTGACTACAACGGTCGGTGGTCGTTCAAAGCGATTCCGAGCCCGTGTGAATCTGGTGGAATTCGGTTTGGACCGCGCGGGGACAAATTAAGGTCCCTCTTGGAAAATAGACGTCCTAGAATACTATAGAATACTTTGATTAAATCTCTTGGCTACGGAATGCCGTAGTCTCTCCGTAAAGGGACTATGGGATTGTGCAAATCGAAAATTACAACAGGGCGGTCTGAGCTATTCGTCTACGGTGGCGATGAGCATCCAGAAACGCGAGCAGTTTAAGCCCAGGCTTGGCCATCTTCTGAGAGAAATTATTTGAAGAATGATAAAAAGATAAAATCGCAGTCAGAGATTGCATAATCGATTCGGTGTCACTCCGTGTCTTGTTGATGCACAGAAAAGATGTTGAATAACTGAACTTGTTTATGCTACGAACAAATAGATTGTGGATCTAGCAAACTAACAATTTTTTCTTTTGTTTTAATATTTGCTTATTAAAACAATTAAAAAATGGTTTTAATAAGCAAATGGGATAAACTATTTCGGTAATTAAATAACATGGTTACGCAAAAGTTCGTTTCGTTTCATATCGTCTTCAGAAATGTCTCTTTTAATGGCCGCCCGCATTTCTTTCAGTGTCTGCATACTGTGCATATTCTGCATAATTCGCATACGCTTTAATGAATTTTCATGGGCGCATCGGTGCAGTTAGGAACAGGAACGCGGTAGAGATCTCTCCCCCTAACCGTAGAAGTATAATGCTTAGTATTAAGAGGCGCCGTGCAATATATTACGATTATTCAATTCTTAATTCTTAATTAACCGCGCGGGAATGTTCTTAATGCGGAGAGCGAGTCATAATTTATGCGTGGTCTGAGCGGACGTGACATTTTGTGCAAAACTGACACGGAAAATGTTATAAAACATTCAGCAACGAAAGTTCGAGTTTCCACCCGAGCTATTTATGTCGCCGTCAGTTTATTTTTCGATGTGTTCAAGTTAAAAAAAATTCGAAACGTCACACTTGTTTTTCGTAATTTTTACTACATTGCTGTTTCTCAAGCAAATTTTCTGCTTACGATAATTTCCATGCGTGTTTCGATTAATGTTCGTATACAAACGAGATACATATTTCGTTTCGCGTGAATTAAATAATGGCCGTTTTTTGGAGACTGTAGCTCATTCTACGGTCATTTGCCATTTTACATTGACCTTGAGCAACTATTTGATTCTGTTCCAACTCAATTCATAAAGATAGATTGCGCTCAATCGGAGCACGTGCAGATCTGGTGTAGTGCATCTGGTATAGCGTATATTGCATAATGGTAAACACGTTGAGAGCTCGACGCGTGCTACGAATCGTCGAGCTGATCGCAATATACGAGAAAATATCGATCAATTGTGAATAGTTAGGAACAGTTTGTTGCCATTAAATTTTATTCTTACCAATAATGCAGAAATGTCATATGGAACTCACTAAAAGGCTACGTATATTCACCAGAGCAATTCTTCTTCAAAATCTTCTATAAGAATAAAATTGTTAAATATCTAAATTTTGTTTTAAAAACGAACAAATTTGCTGTAACGTTCAATTAGGTACGTTGAGTAATCATTTTACTCGGTATTCGATATACATAGACAAATCTGATAATGAATTACCAATTATTTCGGTCTTGGATTCTAAATCAAATTATCGAAGCATTTTCTGAAACTATCGGAAATCCATTTTAAACAATTTCTCACACGCAATTGTCGCGGAATGTATGAGATTCCGATGGCAATTTGCGAGTGAAGATGACAAGAAAAACTGTCACAGAATGGCTGCAACCGACACAATCTTACCGGGGAGAACACTTTTAACTAGATTAACGGCCGGCTGGAAGTTCATCGAAGTATAATTGAACTTCGAGCGGACGGTATTTAATCGTCTTAAAAATGCGTAAACACTTGACGAGTCCCATGGGTATTGTTAAACATTTAAATCACGTAACTTATCGTGCACCTTAACGATTTAATCTCAAGATAACGAACGTTACGGCACACGAGCATGGCGAAAACCCGTGCCTCTACTCGAAACAATTTCGTTAGTGTAAACAAAGTAGAAAACAACGCGAGGTTCGTCAGTTTAACCAATCCCTGACGTGTCACGCGAAAATAGTAATTACGAAGATTTTACGCATTATTTTTAATAAAATCTTCTTTTTCCGAAGAACTATTTTCTATACAACATTTTAATGCAGCAAAATTGTAAAGATTCTTTGTCATTCGTGTTCTCAGAAAATTTCAAACTACGCGAGAGATGTTTCTAATGACACGCGCATCTTCCGTTGGAAAGATCTTCTCGTGCGACGATGTCCAATGGAAAGCTTTGTTGTGTTCGCGAGTAATTAATGACGCCACGCTTTAATAATCGCAATTCACAATTACGGTATAGGCGGCAGCAGAGGTTCAATTCTCAGTCCTCTTTGATGCTGACAAAAATTTCATTCGACATTTCACGGTTATTTTTAATTGCCTGATTGATCTATAATTATTTTATATTTCAACTAGCTTGCGAGTATTTGACACATCGAAATGACATATCGATATTGACTGTGTATGGATCATTAACGTCGAAACTACGCATTAACTCTCAAAGTCCGTATACATATTCGCGTCAATTAAGAGATTACTCACCCTTCCGTCGAATCGAAGCGATAATAAGGCAGCTGCAGAAAAGCAGCTTTCCTATGAAACTGTTGTACTAATCATTTAGCCACTGATCCGCTGCGCCGCCCTAATATCGAATCAAAATTAGGGAAATTTCTCTATACGAGATCCACCAAATTATCGAATAGATGTAACAATTTATCATCAACCCATTTGCATCATTAGCGTATATACAGGGTGGGGTAATAACTATGTCCACCTTGAATATCTCGGTTATTTGTAATAATATTAAAAAATGTTACCTACGAAACTTGCAAGGTCACCTGGACTTTTTTTAATGGAATCTCCTACTTTTTACACCATGGATCGATAGAATTTCAAATTCTGAGTATAAAAGTGTTGACCTTCGTACGTCCTAAACCTATATTAATGAGATATTAGCAATAGTTTTATACGTGTAAAGACGTGTTAGAAATGTCTCCGAGTAACTCGCGAAGACGACAGTGTTTATTTGACAATGTATACCTGAGAAACTACTGTATACGTTCAGTTTTCCTGGTCACTATCACCGGAGCCGTATGCATATGCTCAATTTTGTCGGTCACTATTATTATTCGTTAGCTAAAAAATAAAAATGGCGATAAAAACCTTCTTTTCATATTTCCTTATGATGCAAATGGGTTAAGGACGGATTTAACATGTTACCAGACATACAAGGCTGGAAATTATGGAGTCGACATTTATTTCTGGACTGTGGATTTTTCTGTAAAATTTTGTACGAGACAGGCACTAGATAAAAATATATTTTTTTCTGCAATCTAGTTACGATCTTAACGAATGAATATATCAAAAGGATATTCTTTGCTATGCGAAGTGTTCTACGATATTTGAATCGGAAGATCGAATCTCGATAAAAATTTTTCAATCCGAGCTGCGCAAAAAATTCGACGGGAAAATCCGCGGTGTACTTATAGCGCATCGAGGAAATATGCAGATGGGTGATTAATCATTTTCAGTATTTTGGCGCGATGTTCCATTTGGGATTCGGTCATCTGGCGAACGCGGCCCCAATAGCGATCGCCACATTGTTCACGCAAGCGGAGGCGGCTATCGACGATTTCATGGGCAACTATGGTGTTCCCACTTATCGATCGGCCGTGGAACGTCCTGGAGAATTACTGGCAGCTGATGTTTTATCGGTACACGTCCGACCGAACCGAAGTAATGAGAAAGTATTTGGGTCGTGATGTACCCGACGTCCGGGAATTGGAGCGGGCTGTGGGTTTCGCATTGACGAACGACCACCATAGCTTCAATGGAATCGGACCCATTGCGGGTGTCATTGTGCATGTCCGAGGAATGCGCGTCGAGCTCGACCACAGGGGATTGCCGCCGGCGAAATTATTTATTGAAAATACACTGGTCGCTTGAAAAATCGTTGATCAGTGAATCGTTGAATTTTAGTAGAATTTTCCAATGTAAAAGCAAACTTTGCTCGTCGGTTCTATAGGCTCTAAAGGATCTAAAGGCATGGTTGGATTCTGCAAACAATGGTGTGGTTTATTTTGTATTAGGTTCCTCGACGAACATCGAAACGGCGCGGCACCGGGACACGTCGCTGGCGTCGTCGTTCGCGGCAAAATGTCGCCAGTCAAGACTTTAATGAGATGCGCTGATGCTACGAAAGTGCCACCTGATCTTCCTAGGAACGTGCTAACGAATCCTTGGCTCTCTCCGACTCCGGTGATAAGTGAATTAACAGTTACGTTTTGGCAGTTTATATTATTAGCAGTACCAACGGTTCGTTTCCTCGAAGGTGTTGATTGTCTGCGTACCTGCTCGTGCGTTGTCCAACCGTATGTCTCCTTATTCTAAAATTTTCTAACATTCAGAAATCAATATTTTAACACTAAACCTACCGAGCACTAGAAAAAGCGATAGAAATGTTTTAATTTACAGAAATGTCAAGGCTCTATATATTAAGGGGACCGAAAAGTAATCAAAATTTTTGTTTGCTGGCGAAAAACATTAAATACTAATCAACAAAATAATTTCCATCATTTTCTAACACTTTTTGCCAGCGTAAAGGCAGTTGTTCGATTCGCTTTTTAAAAAAAGTCCTTCGACACAAACTGTGAATGAGCTCATCGAAGAAATTTTGATTGCTTTTCGGTCCCCCTAATATTTAGATTTTGTGCAATTTTTAACACAATATGCGCTCGGACAAAAAAATTTATCGAATCAATTTCCATGGAAGCAACTTCATATTTTCAGTAATTGTGAAATGAAAAATATAGAACCGATCATTTGTGTATGTGCGACCGACAGTAGTAGTGTTAAATTGTCACGACCCATATAGATACCTTTTCCATCAGAGAGCTATCTTTTAATGTAATTTAACATTAACTTATCTTTCAGGTAATCTGCCGGGAATCTGAACGGTTATCGAAACAGTTTCGGGATCGATCGACAAGCACAATAGACATGGCTGCTTACTGGATCGAATACGTCACCGGAAACAGGCCTGGTGCACTAAGATGATCGTCAGCATGACCAGCAAGCATGAAACTGAACTAAATCGACGTCTTCGGACTGATAATATTTTGCCTCGAGCTCGTCATTGTTGCGTCATCGATCGCGCGTTGAACGCGCTGCTACCGAAAATTTCTGAACACGGTGTCCCAGCCGAGAAAGAAACTGAGCCGAACACGGAGACGAATCGGACGCTACCAGCAGCGAAATTACTAAAACGATTTAACCGATATGGTAATGTCGAGGTGTTGATTTAAGAGAGAATTTTCAACGGGGATTGTCTTGAATAATAACCCCTCCTCGAGGAAAATTGAATCTTTGGGATCTGGCAGGTGGCTTGGGAACGTTCAACGAAAAAACTCGGCCATACCTCTTAAGGTTCAAGGAGAATATTAAGTTGTTTGCCTTCGACTATGCGTAGCTGCTGCTCTGGAGATTGTCAACGAGTCAATGTCTCGTATGTACAGTAGGGTGGACCTTACTTTTCGACTATGAAATTTTGGGCACGCCCCCTCCATTGTTCCATTTCATGAAAAAATCATATGTCCAAAGTTTTAGATCAATCGGACGTCGGGAAGACGTGGCACATCGAGCGCGAAGACCACACCGAAAATTCAAGTGAAATATTTTGATACCATGAAAAATATCATAATTGCATTCAACACAAGTTTACTTTGTACGAATTAAGATTATTTCACATTGATTGCTCTGTCGAATTTCTGTAATACCGATGAGAACTCGCGTTCCAATTGGAGTAATAACTCTATTCGCCGAAATCAGATGTAAAATGTAAAAATTTGTAAAATGTCTTTGGTTGTACTTGTATTAAATATATTTGTTGCCTCGTATATGTTAATAAGTATTTATATGACATATTTATATCGAACGTTAGTTTCTCTACTTTTTAAATTAGTATAAGAATACAACTAAAAGAATTGGTACTTTCAATAAAACACGTAAAATTTAACATATATATTTACAAAAATATGATAATTAGTTAATTGTTATATTGAATATATTACAATTTTGGTACTATTATAATCAATATTTTTACACAAGAAGAACCTTTAGTCATAATCAAAAGTCTTTCCTTCAAATATTTCCATTCCTATAAAACTTCATGTTTTTCGCAACTTCGACGTCAATGTGCCACGTCTTCCCCTCATCCAATTAACGTCATCCTTTGCAAGAATTATTTTCTTAATCAATTGCACAATTTTAGGGGGAGGTGGGGCGGAAAAAATCTTGCAAAAAAAAATTTCACCATGTACAGCTAAGGTCCACCCTAATGTACAGTCGGAGAAATGATAAAAATATTTTCTTGAGAAATTTTTAGTCTGAATAAATCCGATTTTATAATTATTATAAAATAACATGAATCGGAATCTCGGTTTCGCGGAAGTTAATGCAGTTTCTACACCGGAGGATCCAAACAAAGAGTGAAATGTACGAGTTCGCATAATTGTGCGCTCTCTGTTCCGTAAAAGTGCCGGCAAAAATGCGCCCATCGCAAAGAGAAAGTTGAGCGAATTCGCAATTTCTCTGCGAGAGAAAAGGGGAGCGATTGGAAATTGCTATTGCATACACGCGACGCGCGAAACGCGTTCTTGAAACGGTGTTCGAACTTATTCGAAATTTAATTTTTAATTTGTTCGAAAGTAGACACGGTATCCTTGGCGGTGAATAATTACCATAGATTATGATTTATATCTCGTTTATTCGCGATGCGACAGATAACGACGTCGTGTGCAAGTCTTTAACTGTTATGGTGGAGGACGACGCACGATGAAAAGAGACTCTGACGAAATAGTTGAAAAATGTTCTAATTTTGATTCACCTATTTCTTACACAATGCTTATCGTTCTCGCGGAGGGGGACGGTAATTTATCTTTCGTGACGATACTTGTCCAGAAATAGTTCGATAACGGCCCAAATCGGTTTCCTGCGGCTGTCCGAATTTATATTTATGTTCCCCCGCATGACATTTGAAAACTGTTCTTACATAGACGCTTGTGAGTAGACACTTTATGTGGTTGATACGAAGCTGAGAGAGAGAAAAAAAAAAAGAACGTAATCGCCGAGCATGAGCGAAAGCAAATGGCGTCTCGTATCTAGATACACAATTTCATGGAAAATCTGCCGATCGTTGTGCAACCCAATCGGAGGAGACAATGACTGGTAATTTCTCGCGAGTCCTCGTGTCGTTATAGTGTATATAAATTACTACTTATCTTATTATTGCTAAAGTGGCGTCGCCCGTTATCCGTGTTAAGTTCGAACTAATCAAATCGACCTAACAATAAGCCAGATCATAAACTTCTCTGTCGCCGATACCTTCGGTCGATCGGTAGGGAAACGATCGAACTTCACGGCATCTTCTTTTCGATCTTGGTCTTCTTTTTCTTAACATTTCCAGACTCCATAATTTTGTTTGCGATGAGCGCATTTAAATTCTTTATCAAAATTGCGTTACTATCTGATCGGCCGAGTCGATAAAATATCTCACGGTTTCATGTAATCGATTACGTTCCATACAAAATATCTCCCAATAACCACCCGAAACGATTTCCCGTGCGGTGGCACGCGAAACGATCGCGAAAGGAACGCACGTTCCGACGGGATGGGACACGTGGTAGCGTAAACAGTATTTACGAAACCGCGTTTCATACTTGTCAGACGATTTAAACGCGTCGAACGCGTCTTCGTGTGTGTGTGTGATGTAACCGTTAAAACCTGCATGTAATAGTCCGGCGTTGATCCAAAACGATGCTTCAGCGAGGCGCCCTGATAGTTCATCTCGGTCGTTGAAACGGAGCGGGTGCGAAAGCTCGATGCGAACATCGATCTTCGACAACTTGTCATCCAATCGTGCGAGACAGACAGACAACAGACAGACAAACATACAGAATCTGCGTGGTCGATCGATTAACAAGATCTCGCAGCTTCGGTTCGATAATCTTGCTGGCAGCTTTTATTTGAACAGAAGCCGACCATTGGAAGGTCGAATTTATCTACGACACTCTATGTATGTACACACAACACACAGGCTCAGTGTGCCAGCGTGACTCGAAGCCAACGCCGACATATCTAGCCACCGGTGGTAGATCGTGTACGCAATTCTACGGTGACACACGGAAACCTCGGGTCCTCGAGTTCCTCCCTTTTCCTAGAAACGAGAGTTTATCATGATCTGCTGATTACACGGCGCCTAAAAGATACTGCAATCCGCCGAGACGAGCCGATCAGACTGTCTTCGAAAGTCGACAGACCTTTTTCCGATCGATCAGCTCTGGGCCAAACGTTGCGTTGGCTAGGCTAGTCGCGAACCGAGTCCCAAAGGAAAGTGTAAAGCGAAGTTGAAGATGAGGCTGCTAGGGTTGATCTGTCTATGGACGATCCTGTCCAGCTGCCAGGGCTACAGGATCCTCGGCGTGTTCCCGTTCAGTGGGAAAAGTCACTTCATGATGTTCGAGAGCTTGATGAAGGCTCTGGCGAAAAAAAGGACACCAGGTGGACGTGATCAGCACGTTCCCCTTGAAGAAACCCTACCCGAACTATAAGGATACGATCGTGCTACCGGTGCCCAGACAGTTCATGAACAACCTGACCTTCGACAACATGAACGAGATGCTGTCCACATCCACGAGCCATGCTGTTGCCACCTTAGCAGGGAACGAGGTCTGCATGTCCTTGAGCGATCCCAGGATACAGGAGCTCGTGAAAAACCCGCCGAAGGATCCTCCTTACGATGTGATTCTGGTGGAGGTAAGGATTGCGAACAAGTAGCTAATTGAATTCCTAATTGGTTTCCTGTAGACACAAAAATTCTGAATATACTGTTGCAAAAGAAAGAAGCATCCGGTATAATTATAAGATACAATGACAAACAATATCTTTACGTAGAAATTGTAGTGAACAATGATTTATTGGATTTGAAGTATTAGATAATCCGCTATAACACATATTCTCAAAATTATTCAATTAAACCCAGCGGAACTTACTGTGTTATTTGATTTTTTACGCTTTTTTATTAAATATGACCGGGTGCTTCTTTCGTTTGCACAGTATAATGTATACGAGTAACACGTCGAACGGCACTCTTCGCGTATGGTTTGGATTTCGCAAAGCGGTCTGCTTTGGTTTTGATAATCAGGTCTTTCTGTTACATAATTTTTCAAAGGCGCTCTCTTCAGACTGGCGGAAATATTTCCCTCATGAGTAGACGCAGTTGCCAACTGTTTTGGTATTCCACGTGCATTTGCCAGAGGAGTTCGCTAATGCAGTAAAGAACTTACTGACTTGTAAATTACATCGGTAAAGCCAAGAAACTTGAACGTCGTTTAACGTTTTCGCGCCATTAAACGCAATTTTCTTAATCTGCTCCGTCGCATAGTACTTTAAAGCTGTGAACGAAAGCCAGTGCGCATACGAGGCGACAAATTACATCAGAAGTGCATAAAACGATGCACAACACCAGTTTCTCAAGCACTAGCATGAGCTTCTCTTCGTGGTTGCAACGTTCGCGTGTTCCTGATCGATTAAGTGAGAAATTGAGCATAACAAGCTGCCCATTATCTCGTTCGATTGTCTGATCTGCCATGTTTTAACTCTCGTGTAATCGGCGATGTTAAACATATTCTTATTTCGAAGAGTCACTGTGTGAGATTGTCAGATCGATGCGAAAGAATTCGTTTCTGGATTCGACATGTCTGAACCATTATCGTGCATTCGTAACGTGTTGATCGACCAGTAGCTGATAATCGTGAATGTATTACATGATCGCGATCGAAGCGAAGCTTGTGTGGGATACGCGCAACGTATAAAAAATGAAAATTCAGAGCGGTAAGTAATCGTCCGTTATGACATCGCTGTCGGCGATGAGTCACGTTTAATCTATTCGAAAATGAAAGACGTGATTCGAGGTGACATGCAACGGGGATGACTTTTCGTATTACATATTAGAACAATTGTTGCGACTCCGATGCTGTGTTTCGTTCCGCGATCTTTCGTCGACACAGTCATCGTTCAATTTCTCCGATAATTTGCATATCTATTCAATTGCTTGTCCACTACTTCTATAGAATAACACAGTTAATATGAAGTTCCAACGAAACATTGATTGAACATTGATTAAAAGTCTCACAATGGTAGACCGAGGATGGCTCCGTAGCGTCCATTATGTAAAATTCGACGTAATGCGATAATTAACAGAATTTCATGCGTTTTTTACCTCACTTTTTAACCTCTTCACTGCGAAAAAAGTTTTAAAAATCCCCCGCCACAGAGTGCGGAATTCAAATCAAGCAATGACGAGCATATCCGAACGCAGGGCAAATGGTCCTATTATAAATTTTACGAAAAACTAGGATTACATTTTTATTTGACAAAAAATTATAACAATTCATTCGTGAAAATAGAGAAAATGCAAAATTGGACTCTAGCGACACCTGCTCGATCTGTTCCAGGTTTTTGGCGCCCACTGTTTCTTCGCAATCGGTCACCTGTTGAAGGTACCGATGGTAGGCGTAGCCTCTGCAATCCTCTATCCGTGGCACTACGACTTGATCGGCGCCCCGGACAGCCTGGCATACGTACCGAACAATCTGATCTCCTACCCCACGCAGATGAGCTTCTGGCAGAGGACATTTAATTTTTTGCACGCGACCTACCATAAAATGATGTACCTGCACTACTCGTCCGAACAAACCGAGATCGCGAGGAAATACCTCGGCGACGACATTCCGGACGTTAGAAGCCTCGAAAAGAACATCTCGATGATCCTCGTCAACTCTTTCATAAGCATTAACGGAGTCAAGGACATGAACCCCGCGACCATCGAAGTTGGAGGATTACACGTCCAGGACGAGGGAGTCGAATTGCCTGCGGTAACTATTTTATTTTCGTGTTGATCTTTGATCTTCATTCATTAGCATTTATTGTGTAACGAGTATTACTATTCGATTTTTACTACTGCTTTTTATAATTTTTACTCTTATCATTGATTTCATTATTTACGGCATTATTATTTTCTTCTTATTGTGTCATATTAACATGCTCTGAACCTTCTTTCTCCTTTTAACGTTATTCAATTCTCGAAGGATTAAACAGCTACGTGAGCTGATACAAAGAAGGAATCCGGAAATGTAATATCGTGTATAAAAATTGAGTGAACACAATGAAATTATATTGAAGGAACAGCATGGCGTAATATTGTTAACAACGCAACCTTTTGATCTCGATATTAAAAAGAGCGACACTTTTCAGAGCTTGGAGAAATGGATGAACGAAAGCACAAATGGATTCATCTACTTCTCGTTCGGCTCGATGGTGAAAATCGAGTCGTTCCCCATGAAGTATCTCGACATATTTTACAAATCCCTGGGAAAGATCGCACCCGTCCGGGTTTTAATGAAAATAGCAAATTCCAACGAGCTGCCACCTGGACTGCCAAAGAACATTCGCACGTCGCCGTGGATTCCACAAGTCAAAGTTTTGAGTGAGTTCTTATCGGCGATGATGTTTAATAATAAATTCGCTCGAATATCGAACAGAAATTGCCTTCGTTGAACATTCGGTGTAGAATTTATCAAAATTGTTTGAGAAAAATGTCTCTGTCAAGTAGTATGTACAAAAGAATACCCAAACCTGCTGAATCAAGACACGTACACCCTTCCTCCTTTGACGAAAAATTCTAAAATTGAGTAACGCGAGAAATCCTTGTCCACGCGGCACGTTCCACCGGGCCATTTTAGAAGTTTTTACATATTTCGATGCAAGAACCTTTGACACGTTCTATACATATGGAAATAGTTTACTTTCCTTACTCTGACGCAAAGAAACCATCCTGATGCGAACTTCTCTAGCGCGAAAAGCACATAGTTCGGCAAACTTGTACAGAGAGGATAGTTAAGTAAAATATACGAGAACAATATTGTTCGTCAATGTATCCGACAAAAAAAATATGAGAAATTACGAAATGACTGTATGTACAAATCTATTGTTATAGAACACCCGAACGTAAAGGCGTTTATCACTCACGGGGGACTCATGGGCACCCAGGAGGCGATTCACTATGGTGTACCTCTGATCGGTATACCATTGTTCGCTGATCAATTTATTAATATCAACAACTACGTCCGGCTTAACATTGCAATAGGATTAGACCTTAATACCCTTACGGAGGAGAAAATGGACAACGCTTTGAACGCAGTTTTGCATAATTCCAAATATCGGTAATGTCTGACTTCCTGTTCACTGGTTCCTCCAGTGTCCCCGACATCAATTTACCAGGATGTGGTTTATCCCTAGAATATTTTCGATCTAAATACCACACCAGTATTGTTTCTATTCTCGGTTCAAATAATTTAACTACATAATCAGGACTTTAACTTTTCAGCGATACTACGAAGAAGGTGTCCGCCAAATTTCTGGACCGTCCCCTAAGCGCATCAGATACCGCCATCTACTGGATCGAATACATCGTCAGGAACGGCGGCGATGCGCTCAGATCACCAGCGATGGACCTGACGTGGTATCAAGTCAGGTTGTTCGACGTTTATCTGTTCGTCTTAACTGCGGTTGGCCTGGCGATTTATATCCTGACGAGCATCGTGCGATTAGCGTTCGGTGCGATAAGCGTGGACCAAAAAGCGTACGACAAGAAGAAAGTTTCATAAACCGATTCGTTATTAGAATAATAGAGAAATTTTATTCGGTTCGATTCTTATTGGAAACTGCGCAGGACGCGATCCGTTTAGGCAGAAATCTGTGTTTCACAGACATTCGACAAGCATCCATGACAGAGACCGTCGTCTTACAAATTTATGGTACCTGCGATTACGAGGAGTAGGGTTAAGACGAATTTTTAGCGAAACTGTAACAAATCTCAATCAATTTGTACCTTGGAGAGATACGTAGCATTTGATGTTGATTCGCGTTATAGGATCGATGTACAGTTTAAAGAAATCTTTTATAACGAGCATGTATGAACAAGTACTAAAATTTTTGTATGAACGTGTACAGTACTTCGTAATTTGTATAAATTCGGTATTTTGTCCACTCGAGAATTTTTTGTGAACGATCAAACATTGACAATGAATAGATTTTATGCATTTATGACAAAAAATGAGTAGGTGTAATTTAAGATAGTAAAAATATTTTAAAAATTTACATATAAAAAGAATATTAGAAGAATATAAAAATATAAATTTCTATTTTACTCCAATTTTTATTTTGCATAAAGATCCGCTGTCTAAAAATGAATTATTCTTGCCTCTGAAGCGTCTCTTAAGTGGACATACGGCATAATTCCGCGTCTGGATTGTACATACTGTCCGAAATTGTTATAATTTATTGATCACCACTTCGCAAACGTAATTTCACGGTGCTACATCTGGGAAAATAAAAAAAGAAAAAAAAACGGAAAACGAAGCTGTCGTTTTGTTAATTATTCGTTTCGTGAACAACTGGTTTCCAGAAACCGACCAATTTCCACGATCGTTCTCCGGAAAATATCGAAAAACGAACAAAGAGACACCGTTCGCGATCGCTGGGAGTTGATTAACATGAATGAACAAACTGGCAGAAATACTTTCGAATTAAAATTCCGTGTCGCGTGGAACCGACAGATCATTGAATCGTGTTTCACATTTGGCTGACACATGTCGCGTCGAGTCTGTCACCGGCGTATGGTTTTCGGCTGAATGTGAAGGGTCACGTGAAAATCAACGTCGACGCGGGGCTTCCGGAAAAATTCATTTTCACCGAAAAAAAAATACCGCGGGGCGATACGAACTTCGCTGTTTCGCCGGGCGATTTACGAGACGTCGACGAATGGAACGGTCCGCCGTTTCTCAGCTGGCAACTACGGAATCGCAGAAGAGCAGGATAAAAAATGGAAACCCGCTGGACGCTGTCGGTTTTGTTGCCTCCTCTTCGCTTGTAAAGCGAGCCATTTGGATCCGTTCTTGATTGGCCGGTCGCGGAACGATTCGAAAGGTAACAGGCGTCAAGATACGTAAAAATCCAATTAAACTGCCGAAGTGCAGAGAATTTATTTACGTTTGTTTCTGATTAGCTGGCTGCGAAAGTTCTATTTAAAACGACGCGGACGAGGAATAAAATTGGTCCCCGCATTAACGTAACAGAAACGAACGACAGTACACGTAAACGTTCCGATTGAACTGCGATGGTAGATCAATGAATGTGAAAGTCCAGTTGAATCGCGAATAGAACAATAGCCTCTTCAAAATGAAATCAATAGTAGTTTTTAATAGGAACGGGAAAAAGATCGATGAATAAGTCTCGGAGTAAAGAAACGTGTCATCGAGCAGCACCGATTATTGATTAGCGACCTGGAATTGTACTAATCATGAGAGCAGCATATGTCCGATACCAATCACCAGGTGACCATTTCTTCAGGCAACTCAATTACTCGCATGTGTGCTGAGGACATGATGTCAGCAGGTAAAATGCGCAAAGTCATTCAATATCATCAATCGTGCGCATTTTATCCCCGACGCGCGATTTTCTTTCTTTCAGCGAGAGATTTGAATAGCACTGTCAACATATTCGATGTTAATGAGACGCGAGTAAACCTCGAATTCTAAGAAACGGAAAATAAAAACTGAAAACAGTCTTGTTCCGTCAGCTAAACGATCTGTAGCAGTCGCGTAATTTTTCTGAATTGTTCCAACTGACTTCTCGGATTGACAGTGACAAATAGAAATTTTATATCAATCATTATATGCATTCTAAAGTATTCACTGATCACAAAATAATCAAAATAGATCAGGTATTGGCCAGAGCTGTGACGTGAATCACGTATTTGTTATCAGCGTTCTATGTATAATAGATACGTGATAGGTGGTGCTCGAACGAAAATATTTTTCTCCGCTGTAAAACTTGGATGAGTGGCATGATCGGTAAAATATAATATTAATTTTTTGCGCCTTTTTGCACTAATACTTCACACGATTAGCGTCTTATCACGCTCTACTATCAGTCCTCGTAGTT
Organism: Lasioglossum leucozonium; assembly: GCA_028454225.1. Classification (NCBI taxonomy): domain Eukaryota; kingdom Metazoa; phylum Arthropoda; class Insecta; order Hymenoptera; family Halictidae; genus Lasioglossum; species Lasioglossum leucozonium. The sequence continues at coordinate 6,061,447 of CM052207.1, read as the reverse complement.
ATTGTAATATTTTATTAACTATCTCTCTCATCTAGTGTGAGAAATATGTTGTCAAAGGAAACTCGTAAATTCCCTGAATATCATTTTATTCGTTGTGGTCAGATTATGGATTTTATGTGTTTGTGACAACATTTAGTAGATCATCAAAATTTTAACGTTGAAAAATCAATTAGAACTTTCGCGTGCAAAATATGACTTCGTAATCGTTACACGTGTGCTGTATGAATGCCGTGTAAATATAAATGCGAAAAATAAATGAAAATGACACCAAGTCGAATTGGAATGAATGAATATGGATACGAGTTATCTGAAGCTGTGAAACAGGAATACTTGAGGTGCCGAAAGCGACTTGATGTAACTCTCAGACCATCCCAGATCTGGTAAAACAAACCGGTTTTAGACAGTCAGGTGGATATCCCTCGTCTAATAGCACATCCTTCTACTTTTTTCCAGTCTAAAACTTGTCTGGAGTTTTAGAACTTCAAATTGGAGACTTGAACTTCACACATACTCGCTCTAAACTTTCTTCTTTAATTTATGCAGCGGTTCCTTCACTTCGAAACCATGTATTTTTGATTGATTTTCATTGTTATCGGAGATTTTGTTCCCAAAATTAATATTTTACCTGTATCTTGTTTACAGATTTTTTCTCCTCTTTTATACATATTTTTAGACATAAAATTGATTAATCACAATTCCAAGATTTTCTCAGAATTTAATTTCAAAGTTCTAAGTGGCCCTTAAAAATTTCATATGCTTAAAATATGTATAAAATATTCTTATATCGGTTTTCGTGCTGCACATATACAGTGCAATATAAAAATAATAAAAAATATATGCAATATACAAATATATATTGTATATAGAGCACGAAACCCGATGTGAGAATTTTTTATACATATATATATATATTTTCTTTTAATTAAATAAGATTTATCTTATTGTTCAAGGATTGGAAATTAATGTAATCTATCTTTTACAATCTTGATCCGTAAATCTGATTCGATGTACAATTTCATTGGTGACTCACAGACACACGTTCCGAAATCTAAATTCGCGATCGTTTTGTTTGCCTGTTCCTACTAGCAGGCACCCGGGCTTTCCGACTCTCTGGAGATCAGTCGTCCTACGTCTTCGCTCGAGTCTACGTTAAGAAACGCGCCGCTCTCGTATACTCCATCATCGCGTGGCATCATTCAATAAAAAGTGCTATCGTCCATCGTTCGCTTCAGGTAAACAATCTTTTTTTACCGATAAGAATAGCTGCGTTGAAACATGTTTCGCGTGGAACGTGAATCGCGTCGAATCGTACTTCGAGTTAATCGAGAACGAAACTGCCTGTTGAGACAACCGAATGCTTAATTAAAACTTTTGATCCGCGTGGTTCAGTCACCCAACGCGCAGCATAAACTCAGCCCATCGTTCTGATGACGTAACTCTTCTTATTCGCAGCCAGTCCATGCCGAAACGGCTAACAGTAGTGACACATCATTGTCGGCTTGTAGTTGCATGTGAGCCACGAGCGTAGTCGGCGTAGTCAGTGCAAGCGGTAACCGCTCCCCGCCCGCCAAAGATAGACGTCACGAGTTCTCCGCAAGACGAGAATTTTTCTAGGAAATCTTCGCGAGAGTTAGACCTTTAGCTGGGAAGGCTCTCAAAGAACCGGCAACTTGATTTTGCATGATTTCCAGTCGTGAATCTTCCTCAAGATGAGACTCTGTTCGTTGACTGTATTGGTCGTGTTGGCATGCTGTCACTTTGGCAGCGGTCTGAGAATACTTGGCGTGTTCCCGCTGAATGGACGCAGCCACTGGATGATGGCCGAGAGCATCATGGTGGCCTTGACCAAGCGAGGTCATCAGGTGGACGTGATCACGCATTTCCCCATGAAAAAGACACCGTCGAATTACACGGAAATTAACATAGCCGGCTCGCTAGAGGCGGTGCAGAACAATATGGACGCGAAAACTGCCACTCAGTTCACCAAGATGAATTTCGACATGTTGGTTTACATGGCTGGCCTGAAAATTTGCGATCTTCTCACCCACGAGAACATACAGCGCGTTATCAAGAATCCTCCTAGTGACCCGCCGTACGATCTCGTCGTTGTCGAGGTAATTTAACAATTACGTATCTGTAGAACTGTTCGTGCGTGTTCTTTGTATTGCTCCACTTTGGGTGGGAAACTTATTTCGCGTTTCGCGAGACTATTCGCGTTTTCGTCAAACTGCCGATGTTGTGCGAAATACAATTTCTATGCTGAAGAACCTAAAAATCCAGATACAATGGAATTTAATTTTTGGTTTTAACGTTTTCGACAGGTTAAATATAAAATTGAAAGAGGTGAGGTATTGTCCAAGCTCCTCTCGTATTCCTTTTTCAAGCCTTCATAAGCCATAAATGCATAAAACTCCGCTTTATAGTTATTATTTATACGGTTGTTCGTGCACCAGTTCTAAAATATACAAAACAATGAAGCAAATGAAACCAAATGTCGGACAGTATTTTTGCAGAGAAGTGTATGACGTCACTTGTAACGTGTACAATTTATCAATAATTTTATGTAATAAATCTACCGAAGTAGGTTCTGTAGAACTCGACTCTTATAATAATTATGCTTATTCGAATATGAAATTTATAATTATGCAAGTGTGATTATAGGATTATTGTCTCATCTACTCATCTACTCTTAAGATTAATGATCAGATAAGTACCTACTGAACCAATTCTGTTATCGGTTTATCTAATCTTATCTAATCTTATTTTGACAACGATTTAGTTAGCGAATCGACGTTTCCCTAGACATTATTGCATCAAAATGACATAAACTGCCAGGTAGAGGGCTTGTGATAAATTTTCACACGGTTCGAAGCTCGCCAATTTTTCATTTGCGACAAATGAATTTCTATTGTCATTTAATTGTAGCGTGGTTAACGTCTGTTTTTAATTATCTTTGGAAAAGCGAACAGCAGACGTTTTTAGCCGATAGAGTATTGCTACAATAAACACAAATAAGATTAAAATAGAAGCTAAAAATTCTGCTGTTAGGTCGTAGAAAAATAATTTCTTTTAGAAAATAATTTTACCGGGTGAAATGAACCTTTGAAATTCAACCTTTTTAATTAAAATACAAACAGGAATAATTTTTAAAATTACAATGTTTTTATATTTCAGTGGACTTTATGGAACTCTATATAATTTATAAGAACGAAGCTGGCGTAGCTTGCTCTTAATCTCAAGTGCTTCGCACAAGAGAAACTACACATTAAACCTGCAATTGATTATACATTATATCCACATATGACAGTCGCAAAACGAACCGAGGAAAATGACTTGTTCATGCAAAATGAGTATACTCTCATTAAGTGAATCATTTTTATGCAACTCTGGTGTAAATAGAGTCTGTTTTTCAGAACTACGACAACATCTGCAAGGAAGCTATTACTACCGATCCTCTTTAATTAAAAAGCATTTGATAAATGTTCTATCTGAAATATTTTTATAAAAATCTTGCATTGAACAATTTTACCGACCCGCTCCGGCGTTAAAATATCTCTTTTTATTACTAACATTAACATCAGCATAAACGAAATATTAGAATATCGATAACGCGCATGGAATAGCATCACGGTGAAAAATTAACATTATTCGGTATAATCCATTTTTGCGTTATGCGATAATAGGTATTTCCGCTACGCAGTAATACTTGTCATTCCAACTATGTACACAATATGAGTATTTTAGCACAGAATCGGTGTGACAATGACTGATTTGCCGAATCCAAACACACGATACATTATCAGCGTCGTAACACCGCATGAATATTTATCTCCGCGGATTTTGTATCCTGCTTCCGTGGCGTTCTATCAGCTGACGTAGTTGTAACTTATCGTAATAACACAAGTCCCAACAAGTTACATACGAAACAAACTGAAGATCAATTTTGCTCGATTTCAGTACAGATCTCTTCGTAACGTAGAACAAATTATTTTTTACATTACTGTACATTTACGTTAATAATTTTTTCTTAAGTAGAATTTGGAGTAATTCTCAACGATTATTTCCAGGTGTTCATGTCGCCATGCTACCTAGCGTTCGGCCGTCACCTGAAGGTTCCTATGGTCAGCATAATGACCTCGTCTTTCTTGGATTGGCTCGAGGACCTCACCGGAAATCCGCATAATCCCGCTTTCATGCCGAACGTGTTCGGCAACTACGAGAGTCCCATGAACTTCTGGGACAGGCTGTCGAACACGCTGTTAACGAACTTCATCTCGTACCAAATGAACTCCCGTATGGACGTAATGTCGAAACACGTGAGGGACAACTTCGGCATCGATACTCCTGCCCGTGAGCTTCACAAGGACATAGCCCTTCATCTTATCAACTCGCATCATAGCTTGAACGGGGTCGGACCGACCACCACTGGCGTTGTTGAAGTCGGTGGTCTGCACGTTACCGAGAACGGAAATCCACTTTCCCCGGTAAGCGTACGCTCCTCTCATCGATGGGAACGTTCATATCGAAGTCCATTGTTTGTAGTATCGGATCGCGTTTCCTCATGAATTCGTTCGAAAACATCCCCACATCCTAAGTTCGTCAACAACTGTTCAGAGCATAAACAACACCGCGACAGCTGATTCCACAGAATATCTGTTCACTGTTAATCGATCTATCTCGTTGCGACTTCACAGGAAGTTCAAAAATGGCTGGACGAAAGCAAGCACGGTTGCATATACGTCTCGTTTGGATCGATGGTGAGAATCGAGACTTTCCCGAAACCAGTCTTGGACGCTTTCTACGCTGTTTTCGAGAAGATCGCGCCAGTACGCGTGTTGATGAAGATCGCGAAGAAAGAAGAACTGCCAACGGGTTTGCCGAAGAACGTGATGGTTCAGCCTTGGTTCTCTCAAGTGACCGTTTTCAGTACGTAATCATCCGACGACAGTTTCGTCGATCGTTTGCACGATATTGGTACGACTAGACAGTGGATATTTATGCTAGATACAAATTTTCTACCTGATTACCAACAAACTGAGGAGAAACAGAAATTTATTTTCTATCTTAATACGTTTAACTGAATTGAAAATAATATAACAGTAATTGTACGTTGTTCTAATGTTTTTACTGTTTTAAATTACACCTAATCGTTTTTCTCATAAATAAAATCCGTTGTCTACAGGCTGAGGCATTTAAAACAGGACACCCGAATGACTCGCTTGTTTTTGGAGATAGAGGAAAATACCTCGGACCAAACTTATTTGGTATCGGGGGCTGATCATCCGATGTTACTAGGTTTTTGACAAGTCATGGCATCAAAAGGAGATATGAAGGTCAACTCTGGTTTTTTTTTAACGGAATGTGCTATTTTTTATACCATGGATCGATAGAGTATCAAATTCTGAGTAAAAAAGTGTTGACCTTCATACGTCCTGAACCTGATTTGTTAATGAGATATTAGCAGTCGTTTGTCAGGTAAACACTGTCAAATAAACACTGTCGTCTTCGCGAATCACATTTAGGACGTGTGAAGGTCAACACTGTTATACTCAAAATTTGATACTCCACCGATTTATGGTATAAAAAATAGGACATTCCGTTAAAAAAAAACAGACAACCTTCATATTTTCTTGACGCCTCCACCTGTCAAAGAACTAGTAACATCGGATAATGCTAGATACCAAATAAGTTTGGTCCGAGGCATTTTCCTCTATCTCCAAAACCAAGCGAGTTATTCAGGTGTCCTGTTTTAATCGCCTCACTCTGTATATGTATACGACTTACGTAGCGACCAGAAGAGAAACAGTTGTGTAAATTTTAGAACACAAGAATATAAAGGCATTCATCACGCACGGTGGTCTTATGGGTTTCCAAGAAGCAGTCTACTTCGGTATTCCGTTGATCGGTATCCCGATTTACGGCGATCAACACACCAATCTGAAGTGCGCTGTCGCTAAGAAGATAGCTGTGTCTCTTGCGTCGCCGGATAATGTTACTGTCGAGACACTGTCCTACGCGGTCGATAAAGTCTTGAACGACGATTTGTATCGGTACGTATGGAACTAACCAAATTACGCATCAATTTACAGCAGATCGATCATCTTACATTCGTCTCGGGGGCGGAGGTAGAGAGAATTATTTTTTAAGACTAAGTTTTCTCAGCAAAAAAATACAATTTCCTGATGCATGTTTCATAATTTAATTACTCTTTTTTTTCTTGTACTTTCTCGGTCGATATAAGGGGTTTAAAGTTTAAATTTTGCTTTCTGCGAGTTTACTTTAACTCAAGGTCACCTCTGACCTCCATGCTGTTACGAACTGTACCCGTTCATCTTACGCGAAAAACAAGTCGAACTTTCTTTCCCCTAACAATGCTTTCAATTGATCAACTGCCAGATGCATTTTGCATTCGGTTCCCTTAAATCTTGTTTTGCATTCTGACTTTGGCACTCGGCATCGGGATGGATAGTATATTTGGGGGATGACCTAGCAAACACATGTCTCGAGGACTGTAACGTGTTTGAATTATAGTTGTAGTGGAATTGCACTCAGTGCTAGATGTATTTCGCTTGAAAGAAAGAGAAGGCATGTCGAAAAATCGATAAAAAAACAGGTTCGTCAAGAAAAGAAGAATCGGGCTTTCCCAGTAACCGTGATTAATATTTTCATGTTCCAGAAGTAACATGAAGCGGGTCTCGACGCTATTCAAGGACCGTCCGATGAAGCCCTTAGACGAGGCGGTTTATTGGATCGAGTACGTAGCCAGACACGGGAACGTCCTGCAATCGCCTGCCATTCATCTCACCTGGTGGCAACAAAAACTTGTGGATGTTTACGCGTTCCTGCTCGTCTGCGTCGCGGCGGTGCTCGCCGTCGTTGTTTTCGTGCTACGAAAGTTAACGAGATTGCTACTGGGCTGTAAATCCTGTTCCAAGAGGGACAGCAAAACATCCGAGTCGAAGAAGCGGAAATGAAGATGTCGTAGACCAACCCCGAACACGTCGATAACATCCCGAACGAAAGGAATCGTCGAAAAAAAACCGAGCATCCGCCGAATCGACGTGATTTTCGTCGAATATACGCCGATAACGCAGAACCAGATAATAGAATGAGAATTTATGCGTTTCGACGATTGGACCACCTGCGATCCTATTCGGTGCCAATTTTCAACAGCTACACCAATGTTCCCCGTGTACATAAAAGTGTGTAGTATTTTCTTTTTTATTTTATACAGCAGCATGCAGAGTGATTTCAATGAGTATAATAAATTTTATAAGTTTACAGAACACCAGTTGTAATTGACACCTCCAATGAATCGCACTAGCGCGATTCGCTGCACAATTCTATTATGGTTGTGGACTGCGAATTTTTATGCGGAATACAAATTTGTACGAGCTTGTCGCGCGAATTAATGAAAATTTATTCCAATGTCTTTTGTATTTGACCAATCCATTTTTGCACCAAAAGCATAAAATCCGCAGAATTGTTTTTTAGTAAACGACGCGTTGCAATGCGACCGTTACTCATTGAGATGTAGATTAAATTGGTATGAAAGGTGAGTCCTACCTGGTAGAGATGAATTCTTCATCTGCAACTCCAGGCATTCCTGCTCCCTGTTGAACACTATTCGACGAAAGTCCTCGTCGAGAAGCGTGCTGCCTACTGTCGCGTTCGACGGCATCTACGGGAACGAAATTGTCACTGAAGTTTATTAAATTGTCAAACAATTGCTTATTGAATTCGAAATGTTATGATCCAAATTGATCTTCGTGCTGGTTAAATTTTCTCGTTTCCTTGTCGAGTTGAGCAAACAGTTCGTTCCGATTGAAGACGTCTTCACAAGATTTTCTATTTTACATATCTAGTTTTGGCATAAACTCATAAAATCCGCAGTCGTTGCGATCATCAGCTCGTAACACGAAACAAAACGAACTTTTCACTCCGGACAATAATAAAAATATACAATATGTTTTTGTTACATACCGATTTACGTGATGGGAATCCCACAAGAAAAGGAATACGAAAAAACGAAAGCGGATAATTGTGAGAGTGACAATGATGACAAATGATCTGCTGTTTTTCCACAGCAGCGACTTCGTTAAATGTTACAAATGGCAAGAGATGATTGAAATGTTTTGATCAATGAGTTGCAGCGACGACTGTCAGCACAGATGTCAGAGGTTTCACTTTTTGTTTTTTACGGACCGCGTATGCATACACAGAAGATCAAACATTTATGATAGTGCAAACGATATATCGACGGGTCGAATATCCCTCGACGAGTCTCGATTATGTTTAACGTGGATAAACATAATGTTATATTTCCGATTTTCCGTATTGATTTACATCGCTCTTTATCGGTTTTATTATTACGTTCGAGTGAGGCGATATTGGCAGAGGCGAGAGTTTTAGTGAGATATAAAATATTTTAAAACATGGAAATGCGTAGCTTTTTTATGGTAAAAAAGTGTGGGAGAACATGATGCATATAGTAGTATCAATAAATTACCGTCACATAAATAATCCCCTCGGCTTTATGGACACGTCACTTAAATGTTCCGCGAACCTAAGGCGCGCGTAAAGAACTGAAAATAAAAACATAGGAGAAATGAAAAAATTAGAAACGTCGCCAAACAAATATAATTGATGTAGTCAAAATAACAACAACAACAACAACAAAAATCATAAAACGTACAAATAAATAAAATATTTTGGTGAAATTGTTGACCGAGTAATTGTTAGGTTAATATTCCTTGTCAATTGGATTCGAAATGTGTTGTTACACAGCAGAAAACCGCGTTCGGTAATCAACACCCAGAAATAGTGGCCGAACAACCAGACCAGCATCTAATTAGACGAAACTCGTGAAAGGTTAATTAATTTATCGTTGTTTTACCAATACGGTAATCAATCGGTTTTGCGTATTTCTCTGGAAATGTACAATACTACGGCATCGATGCGCACTTCATTTCAATTCCAGCCGAGTTCTTCTAACAATATAATCACCTAATAACGTTATCTAGTAGACTAATATAGCCTTCTCTGGTTACGGTTCTCATGTCCATGCGAGCCTGGATCTCAGAATGCAACTCGCAACGCTCTACAAACATTTAGTGAACATTTATTTGCTTTCTAGTCCTTAAACTTTTTCAAGCTGGATAATCAAATATAATAATACTTGATTTTCAATTGACGGATTTACACGAACAATTACAACTTCACAAGGAAAGAATTAATCTTTCTAATATGAGGTAGTTCCGTCGAAAAATTGGTATACCCGTTTATAGGATGTATCGAACGTGACGCTCGTTGTGAGGCACTGTAGAAAATTGCACAAGCTTCGCGTTTTACCTTGAGACCGTCTCCGGAATTATTGTCACACTTGCCGGCCATATGTGCTCCGTATGTGTTTATTCTACCGAGGATGTTGCACCGAGAGGTTCGGAAAATACGAAAGTATCGAGAGAACGTGCACCAAATAGTTAGAGGAAATAGAAATAACGACAAATTGCTTAGATAGCGTTCATTACGTCTGATCAGCGGCAAGGATTTTCTACTGAAAAAGATTTTCCATTTCATGAGCACAATTTCCGATTTTTTCTTATATTCCATTAAGAGACTTAAGAGTTCTATTTTTGCGACGCGACGATTTCTCATCGAATAAAGCGAAGCGTTGAAAGCGAAACGTTCAATTATCGAGTAAGTGGAGATATTTGAGGGGAATTTAAATTTCCACGGATTACTTTCCGCAAACAGGAATGGAATGGAGATATATTTCTTCCGTGAACGACGGATAGCCCAACGTTTCTCAGCTCTGTTCAGAAGTTTCAGTGGATACATGTGCTGCAGACGGTCGTGGCAAGCTCGATGGATCCAAATCGCCGACACGTACAAATTGGACGCGCGATTAGATGCCGGCAAATCGCCGGATAAGTGGAATCGCGGATCCCGTGACGAATAATTGTGAAATTTCTAGCTCCTGGCGCACCGACGTGAGCGACGGGAATTGATATCTCGATGGAACTAGTTGCGAACGCCGACTATGCACAGGGTGAACCGAGAAAACGCGCTTAACCGAATTTCCAACAACATATTTAAACATTTCGCATAGAGAGACTGGAGATGTTCAATGGATTTATAAACGAAGCTTATAGAAATCGTCAAAATCCAGAAGAAATACTGAAAAATTCTTACGGAATTTACATCAAGTCCGCTGAATATTCATAACAATTGAATGACAATTGAATAACAATTGAACAATTAACAATTATGTATATTCAAAGTTTCCCGATTACGTTCAATAATGATTCTATCAACATACTAATTTAACCATAGCCGAATTTCGATAATTATATTGTATTTGGCGAAAAAGGCTTTAAAAACAACAATTACTTCAATAAATTATGGGTTAACAAATGTATCGCCGATGACACAAGAATATGTTTAGTAGTATTGCGTTTATGCGTAACATTTATTTATGCATACGATATTGTCATTGTATAGGAAAGAAAATTGAGGAGACATTGTGACTAACCCAATTTTTAATGGCAATTTTGTTTGATCGCTTGGCAAATGTTTGTCTGAGTAAAAGCATTTCCTCTTTAAGAAGCAATACATGTATTGTATTACTATACACGTACACTATCAAGTCCATGAATGGAGGACTCGTATAAATAAATGATTTTGTACATAAAAAGTAAATTGTCGAATTTCCCTTATTTCTCGCCCGTTCAAAAGCCCACTTGAATTTAAACTACGAATCTTCGAGTCGTTCTGTTTAGCAACAATCTCGTCGAAGTTTTTACGCGAGAATGGCAGGCATCGATTCGAGGGCAACATGCAGCAAGAATACGATATCGATACCGACATTGACTTGTCACACATACGTCATTTACATACGGCGCGACGTGTGCACACTCGGAATTCACAGCAGCACCGACGCATCCGATTCTCCGTCCCAAGTGAAACTATACTATATCGAACCGTTTATACGCGACGTACATATACGTCACCGGTTGCTTGTTGCTCCGGACATCGGCTACCTGCACCAGCACCACCCGCCGAATCGCTCAAATCCTTTGACAGGAACACGATATCCTAATTATTGTAATGCTATCTGTCTGTGGGCTGAATTGCGCGAGAAAAAAATGCGATTTCGCTGAAATATTCAATTTTTCATACGTTCCACGACTATTCGCATAATTCCTAGTCGCGACAATAAAATGGAAATGTTTTCGATCTCTATTAATATCATTATCTTTTCTTCTTGCATAAATATCCATAGTCCGCTTGTCGCCGTCGCGCCGTGCGGGTATAATCAGTTATGAAAATTAGCGACAATCGTCGAACATTAGAACACGTTCGCCTGTCACTTGTAATGCAATCGACAAGATTATTATTCCGCTTCGTACGATTTGTTTTTTCTTGAATTTTTACCCGCGTGCAGAAATAGCGGAAACAACATTTAGACGTTCTCATTTAGATCGTCCATTATACACAGAGAGTCGCGCAAAGCTCGCGGAAAGGTTAATCATGTTTGTAATTTAATTTTCATTTTAATTTTCCCAGAGCGACGCGCCGAAGAGGCGGCAACAAAAAAATTAAATCTCGCGTGTGCATGCGCTACATTTAAATAAGAATTCGTAGGGTCTTGAGGACGATTTGTTGCGAGGAGAAGCAGCCCGTCGCCATTTCTCTTCTCCTCCACTTCGTCCCGACACACATATAGTCAGTATAGTCACACAATAAAATATTCCTCGGGACAGAGCCGGGGCGTTCCATCAAGGGAACCGCGGCTGGTTATTATTCTCCATAAAACGAATGTTATTTTATAAAGGTGGTCTACGCCGGGCTCCTTTATCCCGCGGACGAGCAGTGGCGAATGCAATTCTGCTAGTCCACCGGAAAAGAGTGGAATTCGTTACCGGAACGAAAGGAATTTACTCGTGGACCGTGAACTGAATTAACGGACGCGTTCTTGCGAAATTTCATTCGGTGGATTGGTGTCGAAGTAGTTTCTCGATACTCAGAACGGTCGAAAGACTAAAAAAAAAAAAATGAAAACCGTCTTATCCCGTTGCAATTGTTCACCGAAGCTTTCAGTACTTGGATTTTGCCGCGACGCAAACGAACACGATTTTGTAACGACTTTGGTATTTGATAACTAGACTGCGGATTTTATGCATTTATGACAAAATTGAGAATGTGCAATTTAAAACATAGGAATAATTAAAAAAATTTAGGTATGTCAACACATTATTTTCATCTCTTTAGAATAATTAAACAAAGAAAAACCCTTCCATTTGGCTCTAAACTATTGCAATTTATACAACAAATTTTTATTTTGCATAAAGGTCCGCAGTATATTAATAACTTTCGAGGAATCTAGAGGCGACACACGCTTACAGTAAAGAATTCTTGCCGAAGTGACATTTTCCAGATTGGCTGGTTTCTGTGTAAGCAACAATTCTTTGGTAAATATTGATGGGAATCGCGCTGAGATTCAGTTTTCCAGTTCGATGCAAACATCTGTTAGCTTTTTTCCCCCCGTGAAATCGAATATCCGACTTTCGATCGCAACGCCAGTTCCAGTATTTCCGAGATCAAACGATCGAACCTAGATGCAACAGATGTCACGTATAACCTGTTGCAATTTTCCGCGCTTGTACAAATACAGAGATCTGCACCGGTACACTCTGGCCCAACCGAAATCGAAAGTTTTTTCGATTTGGAAAGCTTCGCAGCAGTACTCCTTCGTGCGTTCTCGATACCGTGACTCCTACACGGTGACGCCTACAATTAACAATACACCCCAGAAACTCATGGAAACGAAGGAAATGTACCAATTGAAACGTTCCCTCGCGGAACCTAATATTCGTCGTGAATGAACTCACGATATTAGAAAATAATCTATTAGATGTACTTGCAAACTCGAAGAGTAATTCATAATTGATAAGCTTTGATAAGAAATTAGAATCACAAATAAAGATCGAAAGAACGCGCTGCTGATGTTCGACGCGTGTTTGCTTTGACTCCAGAAGTGCTGTGAAAACAAACCAGCTAGTCGAGGAGTGTCACTGTTGGCTCTCATATATACGAGCATCGCTGATTATTTCAACTTGTGCTGGTTTTAGTAAATATTGGTAATGCTGGGCAGGAATTTTGCCCATAATAGTTTGTTATGAAAGATAACAGCTAATAAAGTGGTTCCGCGGTACTCGCTGCTAGATCAGCAAATGACGGATACGTTGTTTAATCAGGTCCGAGATAGACGATTAAAATTAACTTAACAAAATTGTTGTACTAGATTTAATCTATTTCGTTTATTGTAAATTAGTTTTTAAGTAATTTTTTTCAATTAAAGCATCTTCGCAAAAACTTTGCTAATTTTATCGAGACACTCCGTATACAAGTGCATTATCCTCTTCTTATTGTTAGGCGATTGCTTTTAACGGTATTGACACCGGCGAGAGACATGAAAAATAGATTGCGACGGAGACGCAACGTGAAACAACATCGTTTCCGCCATCGCCTAATAGAAATATATCTACTCGATGTTTTTAATCACAAAGAGTGTTGACTGTTGTCCTGACGCTTCTCCGTTGTACAATTTTCTTTAACTGCTATCGCATTGGTACAAAACGACGAGGAAATTATAAATTAAATGAACTGTTCATTACTGTTGTTTGCTCGCTGACGTTTTCGTTGAAGCGTTTTTAATGTGAGAGAATCATCCTTGGAATATCAACAAATGTGTCTACTTTAGCGAGCATGGTTAATTACGTCGCAGAATTTTTGCCACGCGGACGTAACAGGGTGATTTAGAATGCGTCGTATAGTGTAAATTATTAACATTCTACTCATAAATTATATGTATAGTCCGAGTAATTCATTGTTTCTCGCATCTCGACGACGCGACGTTGCCTTTCGTAATCTTATCAAATAGTGAATTTTATAAAAAAAATTAATGTCTCCACAGCGCAAGTTACAACAAAATAGTCTCACAGAGACGGCCGTAAATTAGTGTAAAACCGGCGCGGCGCGGCTGTCGCGCAATAAGAAACGTTTAGATGAAAAATACTTGTGCGCCGGAAGTTCTCACCTGACGTGGAAGTAATATAATAACGCTGCGTGTGTATTAAATTATATTGTTTGCGTCGGTGAGCTACACACCCCGCCAACGTAAATTTTAGTTACCCGTTCTGCTTGTCGTCCAATTAAGTAATCCGCCGAGTCTGCCGCGACGCGTGGCCGCGACGCGCGGCCCTGTTTTGATAATTAATGTAATTACGCCGAATAAAGAGAGGCCCGGATTGATGGGTGGAGAAGTTCGGGACAGGTCTCTTTGTGTTTCGCCGACCAGGGTCGAACTTCTGAGGAGAACTACCATGTGGGTTGTCACTAAAGGTCCGTGTCAAGTGTATTCTTGTCGCGCTGTTATTCCTGTTAACAAATTTTCAACACGCTTCGACGTACTCTGACGTTTACAAATTACGAAACAAATTTTGCTTTCCGTTACCTTATACTTTATCATCATGGGTGGACCAATTTTCCTCTTAAATTACTATTTAGGTCTTGTCGCGATGATAATATTATTATTAGTCTGCGGATCTTTATGCATTTATAGCAAAATTAAGCAGATGAAATTCGAACTTGGTGGAAAATTTAAAAAATTCAAATTCAAGTTAAAAGTTCAAATTCAAGTTAAAAATTTCAAATCGTATGTTTACGATTTCTCATCGATTAAAATCATTAAGGGAAGAAATAACGTTCAATTTGGTTGCCATTTCTCGTAAAAGATGCAGACTATTTTTATTTTGCATAAGGATCCTCTAATCATTATGAAAATAGTATGATAATGACAACTGTTTGGTCCTCTCCGGGTGACCTGGACTCGAGGTACCAGCAGAACCCATCTAATTGCGCGCAAAACTCCGAAACGATCGATGAAAACGAGCGAGCGGGCAAGAATGCCCGTGAATGGAACTCCCCAATTCGATTATTACTTGCAGACAGTTGGCTCCGCGATTGTTGCTGACTCTCAACAACGTCCCCGTGAATAGCAAACAGAGAGGGATTCAAGAGTGGGCCGGTTTTGTTTTATATGTATGCTGGTCACGACTGTCACAGCCGTGGTTTATTAATATTGATGGTAACAGCACGCGCTCGCACGAAGATCCCACCGCCACAGTAATTGAATATCATTTGCGCCAGCGATTTGCATGACAAACAACCCTCCGCGAAGTGTGCACACCGTCGTCCCAGGATCAAAGAACCTTGACGAAGAAGTCGGGAGGGACGTGCTTCTTTCGTTGATGGGGGATGGAGATTAAACTCCCTTGGAGATTATATGCGAATCCGCCATTGACCCTATCGAGCTAGATTACCGGCTAATCGATACCGTCCAATCGGCTCACTGAGTGATTAGAATTAATGGTGTCTCGTGAGAAACTCTGGGAACGTTATCTTCTCGAGAGAGGAAGAGAGAGAGAGAGAGAAAGAGAGAGAGGGAGGGAGGGAGGTTTGTTACCTTGGTAACTAGCTGCACTTTCATTGCTGGCGTTTTACACGAAGCATAGCAAATGCCATACAAATTATAACTTTTAACAGTCGAACCGTGTAGGAAATTAATTTTCATACATTATGCTGCTTCCTACACGCATGTATACTCCGTTCAATAATAATATGGAATATTTCTGTTAGTCGAAATTCACAAAATTCTCATAAAAATTACAATAGTACATTTCACGATTATCGATACTACCTTCTCATTGCAACGTATGTGTTACGAGCCGAGGGAGTACGTCAGGGTTTGGCGTGAGCCGAGGGTTGGTCGTGTAGGATGTGGACTGGGCGATGTCTATTTCACCATCGGGGAGCCACCTAGTTAGGAACACGTACTGTGCGATGACTATCCTGTCATTTGGTCGCTACGTGTTTAAGGGGACAGAGGACTGGCCGATGTCTATTTCACCACCGGGGAGCCACTGTTTTTGGAATAAGTGGACTGGCCGATGTCTGTTTCACCACCGGGAAGCCACTGTAGGTTTGGTAGGATTAGCGAATTGATCGGTGCCTATCTCATCACCGGGTAACCACTATGGAATAAGGAGGTTGTGGATTTTTGACTCGACTCGTATGGTTTGATACACCTCGAGCGGCAGAGGTGTATCGTCGCGGAATACCAACGTCTGGGTATTCAAGATGGGTTGAGAATTGGAATGCTCTAATATTATGAATAAAATAATATTATATTCTTAATAAGAACTTGGTTACATATGTTCCGTGTGATTATGTTGCGGATCTACTTAAACTCTCAGTTTTTACGCACCGAGAAATGCGGGGGTGGTCTATCGTGGAATTTGCAGTATACGTACTGAAGTCTAAGGAAAATAACTGTTGCTTGACGAGGATTAGGCCTGGTCTTGCTAAGACTTGATCGTGTTGCTCCTAATGACTGGAGAACGCGTATGTCATCCGATTTTGAGGAGGGCCTAGGCCCCTTATATACCCCCAAAATCGGTCCTACAGAGGTGGGGGCCATGTGTGGTTCTTTGTTTAATAATTTATTATTAAGGGGGTTTCGATAAACTGTTATCCGAAACCCATCGTGGAACAAAAATCTCTAATTGATTCCATGGATCCAGATAGCCCGCTATCTGAAACCCTTCGTGGAATCAATATCTCCAATCATTCCGACACCTAAACAATCCGGTAGGGCCAAAAGGGTTATCACCCAAAAGATGTCTAACCGTAACATATGCAACAAGTGAGTCAATTTATATTCGCGATTAGTATATTCTTGGTGGACATACTCGAGGCTCGAGAGCGAATTAACGTGCGAAATAATTAAATTCGTAGCACTGTAACGTTTTCATTTACGTTAGAAGAGCGTCCATAACTTTTTGCACGAATTAAACATCACCACGGAATCACGATTTCTTCTGAAATCACTGTGCCGAAACCTGACTCGGAAATTTTTAATTAAAACAACTTTCGCGCAAAGCGTTCGTTACAAAGCATCTACTACGCGGCTCGCAAGGAAATTCCATACGGTCTTGGACGCATCAACAGAGACGATCCCCGATGTAGAAAGTTCAATTTTCACGATGTCAGAAAGGGACAGATCAAAGAACTTTGACGCTCTACGCTCTTTCGTATCCGAAGATTAAACCGCTGAATCGTGGAATTCTACTTTTCGGGAAAACTACCGCGGAGGATTCGGCAAATATTAAAATCATTTTTCACGTAACATCTGTGATATTTGAAACTTTCGAAAGGTTATGCAAATATTATTAAAAATTATACCGGTAACGAAGGGAACACTTTCTTCGAGAGAAAAGATTCTACGGGAAACTTTCGGAGGTATTCGAAATGAATTCTTTCGCAGAAGGAAAACACGAAAATCGAATAAAAGTCAATGGAGACGCGACGTTCGAAAAATCCTGTGAAAAGCTGAAGATCATGTTAGAAACGTGAAAATGATTTACGCGAGAACGCTGTGCCGTGTGAAGAGAGAAGCAGGTGTATCGGCAAGTTACGCGAATTACTTTCAAGAAAGTTGGTCGACCTCGTTGCATTATCATGAGCAGTTTATTTCGCTTTGTCGGCGGACAGCGCGATCGAAAGCGCAGTTTACACGCGAACAATGCCACAGCGTGATACGAAAGAGATCGCGATATCAGACGGCGATTAAAAAATATCAAGTCCTCGGACATCGTTCGCGGGAGATCATTACCGCACATCGAAAAAAGCTTTCACGAAAAGCGATAAACCCGAGCAAGCGACGAGGGATCGGGGGGAAAAAAAAAGTGAAAAATCTCTCTCGAGGCTAGGTTTCGCGACACGTCGATAGACGACGACCGGCGGTGTTACATCATCGATCCTCGCCCGGTGTGATGGATTATTGCAAAAACGAATGCTCCTATTTTTTTTCACTGCTTCGCGAAAGATTCGAGCATTCTCCTGCGGTCCATGGATCGGAAAATTAATCTCGAGATTGCCGCTCTGATGAAGGAATCTTTGGTCCACTTAACGATCTCTTGGCGTTTCAATCTCAGGGCGCGGCGCGCCGCGGCGGCGTTTCATTTGTTTAAAACTGTGAATGGCAAGCAAGTTGGAGGGAGAATTAAACCCGGCGTTGAGGAAGAAAAATCCGTGCTTTTGACGTTTTGCGTGTCATCGCCGCGGCTTATTAATCTTCCGTTGAACACAAAAATCCTTTGAACAGACTTCTCGTGTGTGAACGTTTAAATAATAAAGCTGCACGAAGCTGTACACTGTTTCACGTTCTCGTGGGAACTACTAATTATAATATAAAAAAGAGAAGAAGGTAGATCTTTTTGCAATGTTAAAAAATACAAAATTTTATAGCATTACACGGGAACGAGCCTTATGCGATGAGCTAACTAATCAATATATGCCTCGGGCTGATAAGAGAGTCTATTAAGAAAATCAAAGAGCCTGCTCGGGAAATGAAAGAACATCTTAAAATAATTCTAGTTGAAATTGAAATTTGAACGATTTCTTTGAAAGATTAATACAGGTTCTAAATTGCGGTCTTTGAATTTCAGCTTTGCCGAGGGGACACGTGGTCCCTCAGACAGTCTCACGATTTTTTCCCGATTCACTCCTTAATTAAAGTAATATCAATAACTCCGCGGAAAAATTCCATTACTGCCGGAGCAAGGTAAATTCCATCATTCCGTGCCACCTCTATCCAACAGGAAGCATCCGAGATATTTACTACCCGTACCCCCATAGTCTTTCCAGTGCCTCGCCCACGGTAAACGCCTTTGGGATGTTTCGTATTTCCCACCCCCCATCAATGGCACTGGACTTTTCAGCTCCGATTTTTCATCTGTTCCGATCGGATTGAACTCTTTTGTTCCTGTGTGGGTCGGTATATAGGTCAAGGATTACTCTGACTCTTTTCTGTGAAGCAACTCGGCCATTTTCAATACTGAATTGCCTATACAGTAATGTCTCGATGTATGTGAAAAGGATGTGCACGATATCTGCGAAAAATGTATTCCCCGTTATCGGTGGACGTTGCCTTTCAACATCCCACGAGGTTGATCGTCGAGTAGTGTGAACGTCATGTGATGCTAAAACTTTATTGTTTATAATTATTGTTTTTTTTTGTGGAATCTGTACCAGCATATTCGTGCCATTTTCCTGATTAAAATGAGTCCAAGAGATAGTTCGTTTCATTAAATAATAATTGAATATCATTAAATCATTATCAAATAATCGCGGATTTATCTAGTCTGTGCATCGTAGAATATTTCTAAGAGCCGAAATAATACCAAGTTGAAGATTGGCAATTCGCAATATGAATCCGAGGAACTGGGTTATTTCAATATAGAGAATTTTCCGCATGACGTTTCTTTTTCCGACAGAAATTCGCACCGCGCGGCAACATCACGTTAACGTCAAACAGAAATTGAAAGTTCCGTCGTTCAACTTCCGAAGTTTTTTGCCAGCCCGGCAACTTTTCCGCGAAAAACTTCCGGTAATCATTGAGCACTCTTCAGGGCGGCTAGGTGCGATTTAAGTTAGCGATGACGATCACGTACAACTACCAAAAGTGCGAAATTCGATACTTTAAACTTGGAAATTCGCTCGAGTGAACATCCAGCGCGTTCCGATAAAAATTTAACGATTTTTGCTTTTGCATCGTGTGGCCACGGTGCAGGAGCCGCTTCAAGAACCTTTATATTATCATCAAGAATCGGTTAACTATATCAGACTTTATGGCAACGCATCATTCTCCGTTGGAAGCCAGCTGCGCGATTCTTTTTTATCGCAATCTTCCCGTGGCGGTGATTATCATTTAAATGACAAATTGCGCGCGTTTTACTACAGAAAATGTCGCGGACTCTAAAACCCGCGGAGGGTGCAATCGAGCGTGCTCTAATAACTGCGACGCAATTCTGTTGACGTGGAGATATACACGCGAAACCAGCGATCGGAAATCCGAGATCGTGCGGCAAACGAGACAATTTTCAACGTCGAACGCGCCGCCGTGCTACGAAAACCACGATTTCGTTGCGAATATAAACATCCCTGACAGCACTGTTTCGCAAATTGGCCGGGGACGTCGTGGAAACGGAAGGCAGATTCCAAACCGCGTCGTTTCCCGTGACGGAATCAATTTTCCTCGACAAACACCTTTCCTCGCGAAAGAAAAACAGCGAGTTCTTTGACGGAAGTTAGTTTCCGCGAGACAATTTCAAACTCGGCTATACGTGGGACACGCCTGAAAAACACATTTTTTTCTTTTAGAAATTGTTAAAAAACCACTTTCAACTCAATTTCGCTCATTCATTAAGGGTTGCATTCATCCCTTAGAAATGAATAAGAGAAGAGCAAGAAAATATATAAAAATTCGAAAAAAATTGCCTTTAACATGTTTTAAGTGCACTTCACAGGTCCGCTTAGACGGTAAGAATTACCTGTGTACACTGTCGTGCGTTGTTCGTGTAAAAAGTGCATAAAAATCGCACTATATTGGCAACTGTGAGTGGAGAGACCCCCACCCTTAAATTTATGCGTTCAATTTTTCCACATCCAGCGTGCGTCCCATTGTTTAACAAATTCTCCCATTTCCCGGGCCATGAAGCCGACGCGTAATGGCGTCCTCTTCGGCGCGCTTGTAAAATTTTACGAGCCAACGAAGTGGCAGATTTTTCCTTTCGAAAAACAAGAGACGCGCGCGGACTTCGGACGCCGCATCCAACTTTCCCGGCAATTGCACAGTACACGCTCCGGGTGTGTACGGAGTCGGGCAATCGGTTATTGGAGCAGAGTTCAAGGATAAACTCTCGTCAGATTTCTCGCGAAAACGCGTGCGAGCCGCGAGACGAAGACGAATCGAGCGAAGACGAAGGTTCGCGAGTAGGTAGACACGTACAAGTTCGAAACTACCTGGAAACCCAAGAAGAAAGTTTCCTTTCACGAGAATTCGCAGCAGAAATGTTGCTACTCTTGTTCCACCAGCATGGCACACAGCAAACGGGTGGATGCGAATCTATGAACGTATAGGATTCAACGATTTTTTCCAAGTTTCTCTATCACAAGTCTCGCCTGTGAATTACACGAACACCCAGACTCGGTGCACGAAGGGGTATTCCGGCGAATTTAATTGCTGCCAGACGAAGAACGTGTAACTGAAGCTGTAGGATTCGTGGAGTATTCGTTTGTAGTCTGCGAAGCTTCTTTAGCTAATTTTCTTTCTTGCTTCATTCAAATGCTTCGTTCGTGTGGGAAGATGTGAAATGAATGAATTTTTTAGAAACCGCACATTTTTCGTGGAAATTATTGTTCGAATAGACAAGCTCTCCAAAATTTTTACAACGTGTTCCGGTATCGTCCAATTAAAAACATTTTACGAGCGGTGAAAATTTCCAGTGAGATTAAACAATTTCCGACCATGCAACAAATTATAAGTACACGTTGATACATCAGTAGTGTTGCACGGATCATAAATTTTGGATGATTTGTATACACAGCACAGCGGAGTGGCTCTCCGGACCCAATTGCTCTGTTGGTAGCCGAACAGCCGACTCTACACGTCCTATCCATTTACCATAGAATCGTTCATCTTGGTAATGTCTAGTTTCGCAGGCACTGTCGCACACGAGCTACGCGGAACATTTAATATCGTTGACTAATTTAAACGTACCGATTTCCCCGTGAACTGTACCACGTTTCAAATGTGTAACACGTTGATTGCTACATCGGTTGCTCGGAGCACAATCACTATGCACAATTCCAGTTACTACTAACTTCGATTCGTTCATAAATGTATGTATAATTTTAAGAGTTATCGATAATTTTAAGCACAATCACTATGCACAATTCCTGTTACTACTAACTTCGATTCGTTCATAAATGTATGTATAATTTTAAGAGTTATCGATAATTTTAAGAAATCGAAAATAGTTGTTCGTCCTTACCGTAAATATATAAAATTCGTGGTTCGTGAACCACATTTCCTGCGAACTTCTCGAACGATGTAATAGCACCGTACTAATACGGAATGTCGTCGAATAAAATGACCTTTCTCAAATGGCGCATGATGCTACAATAAGCATCGAGCTAGCTTTATTTGATAAAATGTGCCTCAACAAATTCCGTGTACCAACCAATCGTGAAATCGGTCACGTCGTGTGCAACAATCTAATAAAAATCAATGAGAAGGTTTTTATTGTTCTATTATTGGGTTAGTGGGAAGGAAACGTCGATTTTCTGTCACATGCGATCCGTGGTTCTCATGTATTCTCTCTCCTTCGAGAACCGTTTCAAATTTCAGGAAGTAACTCTTGTGTGTACAATTTCTTCAATGTACCACCGATAAAAATGTCCATTAAACTTCACGTATCTCTATAAATTCGCGTGTCTAAAGAGATTCATTACCAGCCGAATCGATAATCTACATTTTCGAAATTTTTCCTCCCTTCGGATATTAATACATCGCGATTTCCACTTTCGAACGGAAAATTTCTGAGATATTTTCTCTTTTATATGATATATACATGTATATACTATACTATAGTATATTTTTATCGCGGACGACACGTGCAAAAATTGACTTCCATCGCGCTCCGTCGGTTTTTCCCTTCGCTGCTCGTTTCGTCACCCCTAATCGAGTCCAGATATGTCCGTAAACGGTGTTTCGCCAAGGTTATAAAACGTTTTATTTCCGCGGCAATGAAGCACGCGAAAGAAATCGATGGCGCGTATATACGTTCGGTCGGATTTTCAGCAGTCGTTGCCGTTTCCATAAATGACTATGGGGGGGCGCAGTTATTCGTTGCGGCCGATCTCGATCATCCCCGGCGATACGTAAACGCGAGCGGCGTTTCTGTTACCGCTCGTTCGATATTAATAAAACGTTATTGACGACCAATTTCGTTTATTCGTTGTTGGCACTATATCGGATTACAACCGCCAGTTTCTGTCGTCGATAATGCCGACTTTATTATGGCCCGAGGTGAGCGTCGCAGGCGCGGCGCACAGTGGGATAAACCGATGAATTCTGAGTCAAAATCAAAAAACTTTCGATAGGAAAGAGATAGAGCGATGGTTTTTTTTTAATTAAAGCTGAAACATTACAGAATATGGGAGAAATAGAGAGATTATGATACAAAGGCTTTTTAAAATTGTGGTTCATTCAATACCATGTCCGAATTGATTTTTTTTTTTTACGAGCCATGTATCATTTCTCGTAAATTTTGTCACACTGAACCCAAATCCGGCGTTTGTCTACTATATCAGGATTTTGAAAAAAATCGATTTTTGTGAACAGGACTGTAATCGAAATTTTTTCGTTGAAGTAATTTGATTACCCACAGTTTAACACAGATTTTCAATGTTAAAAAACCTCTGTATCATAATCTCTCTATTTCTCCCATATTCTGCAATGTTTCAGATTTAATAAAAAAAAAAATCATCGCTCTATCTCGTTTCCATCGAAAGTTATTTTAATACAGAGTTCATCGATTTAGCCCACTGTGCAGCGTGGCAATTTCGGCTCGTGGATTCCATCAAATCGGTGCTAACTACGACAGACAAATCCTAGTTTTCAACCCAAGCTACAAAAGAAACGTGATCGATACATTGCGGATTTGATGCGTTTACAACAGAAATGGCTATGTGCCATTTCGACCAGTAAAAAGACGAAAAGAATTTAAAAACATCGATGTTATTCCCGCGTGAAATTATCAAAGATGGAAACACCAAATCTCCGGTGAAATATTGACAGGAGCAATGTTATCTTACGAGGCTCGTGAACAATGCTTCCGCAATACAAACTGCAGATGCTAATATTAGATCACGGGCCATGTGAAATAGAGGAAATGCCGCGAAAACGGTCGGTCCAGCGCAATAAAGGGGAAACACATACCGGTACATATTTCCCAGAGGCGAGATGCTGCTGGCAATTCATATAGGATTCTCTCCGCCGCAACTGGCATTGCTCGTCCACGTGAATAATAATTAAATAACAATTGCCCGGTTCCGATACATCTGTATTCTTAAGTTAATCATCTGCTCGAATATTCAACAGGTACGCCCTATACTCCTCGGTACCCGCGTTTCGAAGTGGCACGACGGGAAATTGAATTCGCGGACGACAACAATTCTTATTTACCATTTGAATAAGCTGAAATATAAAAATGTTCAATTCACTAATCATGGATAAGCTGTCGAAGCTTTATCAACGTCGCATACAATAGAAACTCGTTTATCTGCCAGATGTTTAAGAGGTTATTAACATACGAAATAAAATTCCATTTCGCCACAGTTTCGCGGTCCCCTTGCAGCAAAAAATTGAATCTTCATAAAAATTTGTAGCTCGCGCATAACGAAGCAGCTTGTAAAGTCAGTTATGTTCGTTTAGTATACTTCGCCGTGTACTCGCGAGAACTGAGAGCCCCTAAAAAGCGTTAAGGGCTGGAAAAAGCTTGGCCGACTCGTTGAAAATTACAGAACCGTGAATTCAGATCCTGTTTGCGTCCAATTTAATCCTTTTATTCCTCTTCTAGGATCCTCGTCTGATAATAACTTATCTTCTTTCGCTGGACCTCTTACTTGTGGAGTTCTGACCTTATTGGTAGCATTCAAAATCGTCGAATATTCGAGTATTCGGACCACGCGTTTCAATCACGGCTCCGAATCGGAACGCAATTACCAAAGATTTGGCCAATTCTCCGGACCGTCCGGTCCTCTAGATCGACACGCAATTATTCTCGTATCGCGTACGTACTCCTCCATAATGATACTTCTGATAGTATTCAGAACATGGTGCGCGGCCCGACCATATTTTGCCCATGTCGTAATTAATGGAACGCACAGAGGATCGGCGAATCTCATTAGTTGCGTCGATGATGAGCATGGATCATCTCGCAGCCAGGGCCAACCTTTGTCCAGCGAACAATACGCGACCGTGATCGGGAAGGGAAATGATTTGTTAAATGCTCTGTTTCGGAGGGAAATTCAAATAATCCACCTGCTCGTATAATGGACCACTCCATGTATTCCGCGGTTCGATTTAAAATTAATTCGGTTCGATTTAAAATTATCGCGATCGAAGATTACGTATAACCTGACGTTCCCACAATAACGTAATTGGTAATATCCAGAAATTGTTTTTAAAGGTCGCGTCTGCTGAAAATGGATAATATTTTTAGTGAATAAGTTGCGACACACTGACAGGCGAATTAAAATATTGCTAAGTGATGTATGCTTTCGACACAACGAGAGCTGCCAAGAGGAATCACGGTGATACGTCGTGAATCATAAGTGGCATTGGCACGACAGCTCGAGATTGATAGTGGGGTACTCTATTCATTGTAATCTTACACTAAGAATCATGAATGAAGACGAATTTGCTTGTTAACATTGGCCCCCGTCGCGGCGCGGAAGCTTTTAATTCGCCGTCTGAGGTATTTAAATCTGAACCACTAGTCGCTTTGCATTTCTCTGGGTCTCTCTGAATATTATTAAGCCGGTCGAGTTCAGTAACGATTTAGTTAATCCATATCGCCGCCGCCTTCCACGTCTGAAAACTTCGCTGACAGAGCATCGAAATATTTAAATTTTCTCTTACTTCGTAAAATATTTCAGTGCTTCGCATGATTTTCCCAAAAAAAAGTCCAGCCGCTATCGATTAATTTGTAATTTTATTCTGCACACTGTGTATTATTACGAAGAGTAGATATCCCCTTAAATTCTTAAATCTTTCTGGATTTCTTTTAATCGCGCGTCCTCGTTTTTCACATAAACGGATCTAGAAATGGTTTTATAAATGGATATGCGAATGGATGTGTAAATGGATTTACAAATGAATTTACACGAGAATGAACGAATTTTCATCGTGAAATCCGCACTGTAATAATCAATGTTGTTTTCGAAATTTTATTAAAAACCCGACATTTCTGTTGCAATCTGTTAACTTCGCGAATGGAAAACGTTTTTTATCAGATTTAGCGTTGCGTTCGCGTTTCGACGTATCCGAACCGTAGAATTTTTATTTCGCCACTGCGACGTAACCGTTTCCGATTTCCTGATAAACGTCATTAAGCGAATCGGCGCTCGTACTCGCGGGGAAACGCGCGACGTTTACCATTCCCAAAACGGATTTATACCGCGACGACCTGCTTAGCTGCAGCGCTAAAACGCCGATCTAATCGTTCCTACAATAACAATATATTCCGAACTCAATGTTTTTGCGAATTGTGTTAATCACCTTACATGATTTAACAAGCTGCAACAAAACCGCGCTGACCGATAATGTCGCGCACGGGAATTTTCATCTTGCCGTTAAATGGGTCCTGCGTTGCTCTATTATTGTCCTGTTCGCTTCTATTTCCACCAATGTCGCGCGAGATATTTTTATTTTACGTCTCCCACTTCGCTATTTATACAAACCGTTTTACCGCGGTTCGAACTTTTGAGAACGAAACTATGTTCTTTTGAAAATGTATTTCTGACTGTTCTACATTTTTAAAAGACTAATCGAAATTCGATCTTAATTTAAAAGAGTAATGAACTTTTATGTGGAAAAAAAATAGATTCGCGGTGAATGAGGCGCCAACAAAATGGTGTCTGGGGGCTCGTCAAGAAAACAACGGCTCGAACTGCACACAGGAAATTAACAACGGCTCGTAATTGCCCGGGACCGCATTAATGATCCAAATAAAGCGAGCCGAAGCGTAAGAAAAGTATCATCGCGTGTTTCCGGTTCGTTTTTCCGTAATTATCGCAAATAGAGCGGATACGTTGCACGCAAACAGCGGGCAGAGGAGCGTACCAATTCGCGGAAGCATTCTGCAAATATTTGCGCCGAAAACAAAACACGCTGACGTATTCAGGAATTTCATATTTAATTGGTTAAACAATCCGGGAATACTTGAACATTTAGGCCTGGTACGCGTGCAAATTACTTAAGCGAAGCACCCTTGGAGAATAAATTAAAACGGAAATTTCGCAGCGGGAAAATTAAACGATTAATAATAAATATCTCGTAGTTAGCGTAACGTGAGAACAAACTAAGATGTGAGTGGATTTTCTTTAAAATATTTTTATATTCGTTTCGGAAGCTAAATTCCGTTGTTTTTACGTAGGTACACGGTTTTCATAATTATTATTGTATTCACAGAACGAGGTAAGAATCTTTTATCGGCCTTTCGTATAAACGACATTAAAATTCAGAAAATATGTTCGCGGATAAAAAGAAATTGTATCTAATTTCTTAGTATTACAACCGACATTAAAGGAATTTAATACGCCACTAAAATTGAGATTCCAGAAAAATATGCAAATTGATGAATAAGTATTTACTTGAAACGTTTGCTCACCTCAATTTGCATGTCCATGTTAACCATTCTGGAAAATATAGTGGGGGGTTTAATGCATTAGAGTCACGATCTGCAACAAAGAAATGTAAAAGCGTTAACGTGTGGAAGAAACACCAGAAAATATTTAGACAAAATGCATATAATATTGCGCCGTATACCGTTGCGAAGTCTACCTCTTCTTTTACTATCGCTTTTTTACGAGCTCTTATTGTCCTTTTACGAATTATTAAGCAAAGGTCGTTTAAAAAAGGGAGCAAAGAATGGCACTGTGCACGCATCTTGCGCATGTGGGCATGGCAAGGTCACAGCCATGGTCGGTCTGCCATTTCTTTTTTTTCAACGTTCACGAACACCAATTGCGTGACTTGCTCTGCATAATACAAGTATTATATTGACACAGTGAAATTTATGTGCTTATACTTCGAGGCGACAGTCGTGTCACACAATCATATTAAAAAAAAAAAAGAAAATAGTATTCGTACTCCACAGCTCTTAATTTTTTAAAAAAGTCGAAGAAATATAATAAAAAAAAGTTGAAACCAAAGGGTACATTCCTGAAAACTAAATTTTATCAAACGTTCCAAACGCACAACAAAAATTTCATAAAATCGTTTCTTAGTTTTTCTCGATTTCATTTAAGCTCGTTCTATTCCTAAAATTTTTTAACATTCAAATTAAATTGTGTGTGCTACGTGTTTCGGCTTCGCTCCACCAATCATGTTCACAGCTGCGAAAATATGTTCCCATTACATCACGGTGGCGGCGTTACGTGTATTAACGTTATTATATAACATACACACTTATACACGCGTAGAATTATCGCACAAGTGTTCCGAACCTTCAACGAACTTCCAAACACTCGGTGTAATTACCTTAGTCGGTGATATTTTCGCGATTTTGACAATCGTGTGTGTGCGCGAGCGCCGTATTTCGCTCGAAGGGGCCAATACGGTGAAAGACCTTGTGGGAAAGCAAACAGCAGTCATAAAATCAACCTCGATAAATGTTAGCACTTTGCACATGCTATTTGAAATATTTTCAGTCAGAGCTAAATAAATAAATTAACGGACGTTACACGTAGCTCTTATATCGTGCAACGAAAGCAAACGATTTTTGCATAAAAATCAGCAGTAGAGCAGTAATATTTGAAAATTCTGGGGATCACGTCTCCAATACAATATTTTGATTCTTTCCGTCGAGCCCCAATGAAATTCATTACGTATTCACGTACGAATGTTTGATCAGTTCGACAGCGCAGAAGCAGAAGAAAGACATACAAGATAAGGGATACGTAGAGGATTCACTTGTGAATTTATTAATCCGGATTGAGACTCCCAACGAACTATTCTCATTCGGCTTATCATCGAATTTGCATTTTTTATCGGATCCCGTCGCAGAGATTGCTATGATAAGGCGGACTATTATATTTTTCAGGGCTTCGGGAACAACATGAAAGTAACCGATATCGCGTTTCGATAATACTTACTCTCCGCTGTACCGTTCTCCATAATTCTCCAATATTTTCCTCGTAAGATAGGAATGCAATTTAAATTAACATCCCGATTTCATGCTGAACGAAAATTGCACGGAACCTTACACAAAGTCGATGTCGAATATTACTGACGGATCATGCGTCCCTAACTTTTGTCGAATAAACTCGCGTGACGGATATTTATTGGAACAGAAATAATTATTTGACAAAAATAACACCTGCCCAATCGAAATTTATTACAGGAGTATTACACGACGTACAGGTAATAAATGCTTTCTGTAATATATTTATGCATGATTAATATTACATCGGGATTGAATTCAATGTTAATAATAATGACATAAATGATCGAATGACAGAAATTCAATGCAGGAAGCCATTATTTATATATCCACTTTTTTTTGTTACTGTTCTGTAAATTTTCATTGAATGTCCAGCTAATTATAAATGAAACGAGAGGAAGAAGTTGGCGTGCGATCCGCATGCTATTTACACAAGAATTCCGATGATCGACCGAACACACTGTCGCTGGGAAGCGAAGGATAGTACACAAAAGGACGCGCAAAAATATCTTCTCAGCGATGAGAAAAATTGGAACGAGGTTTCTTTTTGTGGTGGGTGATAGAATTTAAAGAAATATATAGGGTATCTAGAAATAAATCGCGCTCGGAACGTGAAGCTTACGCAACGTAATTCATTTTTAAGAAGACCCTCTCCCCCGAAGGGATCCTCTTATCGAACTTTTTATACGTGCCTTTCGCAAACTTAAACTCCGCGAAATCTTATATTATCGAGCATTTGTCACACGATTACCTGCCTTCGTGTACGAACTGCGCTGCTCGAGATAAAAAAAAGAATTTATTTTTTAAAGGAAAGATAGACAATTCTCTCAAAAAAAAAAGAAACCAAAAAATATGTCTTCGTTGAGCACGAAATCGAATGTTGCACAATCGTCGAGCATGTAACAACTGCAATTGGCACCGTCCATGCATCCTTAAGTCATCGATAACACGAAACGACGTCATTTACAGTGTTAACCTGTTGATTCCTCTTGGTACTCGATCAATCAGCGTTATCGTATCATTCGCAACATTAGACAAGCTTCATAAAATGTAAAGATATTTATTATAGTTCGATCATAGCTGTTCGCAGGAATAGACACATCGAAACCCTCGCGTGAATCCAAAATTGATATTCTCCAGTAATAAAATCATCAACATCAGATTCGGGAACACGAATTAATTTGCACACTCGGTAATTCTATTAGAATATGTTCACGAAAACATCACTTTCGATTTTTTCGATGTTGCACCTACAAGTATGCTAATAAATTTGAGTTAAAATGATTTCGACAATTCTAGTTGTTATATCCGAAATACAGGCTGCAGAATTAGTGGTTCAAACAGAAACTTTTTTAACTGAAATAATATGGTTCGATGAGAGCTTTCAGATGATTGCACCATATTTTTTGTCAACCCTTCTTTTTACAGAGTTATAAACTGCCGTAAACGATTAATAAATGACTTTTTTGATCGTCTTAAATTCAGAAAAAAAATATTTGTTACGACGCTTTGCCGAATCCGTTTCAAGTATCTCCTGAAAGGTCGGTGTAAACAAATTGTAGATTTACCTATAAAGGGTTGAAGGTGATAACTCTGGAGAAAAAAGGGTGGCAAAAAATTTGGTGCAATCATCAGCTCTCCTGGAAGCACGTTATTTTAGCTAAAAACACTTCCGATTGAACCACTAACAGCAGAATAATGTAAGCTGATCACGCTTCGCGGTTCATCACCACATGTATAGCCTGTGGAAATTGGTAAGATGTATTCGAACGATGATCTCGCGAAGAAGCGGATCGCGTATAGAGGTGAAATGGGAATCGTTCCCCGGACGGTCCTCGTAAATATTAGCGTTCGATTAGCGCGAATGCCGTTCTCTCCATTGGTAAAGGTAGCACGCGCGGCCAATCCGGAAGACGGATTGCCAAACGTTTCTTACAACGTTTCCAGGAACATCGAGCGATCTTCGATTTAGCGGGAAATAGTTTCTGCAGAAGCAGTTGCGGCTTAACACGGCGTCGCGGCGCGGCGTTTGGCTCCGAGCCAGCGCAGCGTCGGACGAGTTAACCCACCGACGACACCGCAAACTTTCCAATACCAATCCGACTTCATTCATCAACGGCGCGCCAACGGACACGACATCTGCGTCAAACGTTCTTTCTCTCGCGCTTTTTCCGCCATGTTCATTTTTTTTTTCGGAAACACGAATCTTAAGGGATCTACTCTTCCGCGCGCTATAAACTTTTGTAATAAAAAATATAACCACCGTTCGCACTACGTGTGCCTGTAGATTTGTCACGCCACTTCGATGACCTGTTGCCGCACTACATATTGTATGTAGCATCTTATGCCGACGGTCACCAGTGTGTACGCAGCTTTACTCACCACTTCCGCGTTGCTTTTAGTAGCCCCATGTTTTACGATTGTTTTCTGTAAAATATTTGCGAATTTATTTCGTTGAGGTTTTTTTAAAAAAAGAACCGCGTTAACGCTCGAGAGACTCGAGAACACGAAGCTCGCGCGAGTCTCGTCGCAAATTCGAGATGCAAACAGCACCACGTGGCGGCAAACACGACGAGCGAGGGAAATAGTCAAAGAAAAAACTCTGCGAGTCCAATTTCGTCGATAAACGACTGAAGCGCGTAACGCCGAAATAGATTCACGGCAACAGCTGCGCCAAAAAGCTAATTCAATGAGGAGGGGAGGGAGCTTGCGGAGCTTCGCCGCGCCGACTTCGCGATTTTCAAGAACCGGAAGCTCGGATCTATATTTATTCGAAAATTGAGTGTTATAAGCAAAACAATTCGTCAAGTCGATAGTCACTACAAATAGCACACTATTATTGCCTCTCTGACAACCTCCAGCAACCTTCTTCCAAACTTTAATTAATCAACTGACTCTGGACTTTGTGTATTTATGACAGAACCTAATTGGCGTGATGTGAAACAGTAGAAACATTACAAGAATACAGAAACGTCGATATGTTACTGTCAATCTGTTAAATGTTTTGTGGTGTTGAATCTATGTTAAGAGAATGTCTTTAATAGAAAATCTAGTTAATATTCTGGACAACCCGGAGATATCAAGATCGTTGAAATAAAATTGAAAATAAAAACAAATTCCAATAATGAAGACGAAACAGTAAATTCCAGCAATAATCATATCGGGCGGTCATAAAGCTCGCAGGAGTTTTTAAAAAATTTACTGCCGGCGTTCCGGGACCAGGCTCAGCTATAACAATGAATCAACATTGTAGAAACCGATTTCCGTGGTCCCCATTAAAATCTGGGTCAGTTCCAGTTTTCGGCCATCAGGAAGGTCTATGATAAATTACGCTGCGGTCGAAATTTCTCGCGTAAATTTTCCATAAATCAGTCGAGATTTCGGCTGGGCTTTATGCGTGATTTCATTTATCAATCCACCCGAACTGGTAATGAAGTTTTTCCCGTTCGAAACTTGTACGATCCGTAGAAAGCAATCGGAATGGATGATGATCGATCCTCGAGAGAAGGAAACGCGAACCGGCATTCGAAACTTGGTATTACACATATATGAAGCACTTGTTTGAAAGATCGCATGGTAAAAACGTAAACGGAAGTTTTAAATATTCATTCGGCTTGTATAAAGAGGATCGAACGTTCGTTTACAAGCCGTTTGAAATGTATAATCCTCGAGGGTCGACTGGAGTATCTAGGACATTCCAGTTTGAGGGGACGCGCACCAACCCCGAACTGAAAAAAAACTCCGTGCGGGCTTTCTTCTAATTACAGAAAGCCAATTTTCATGAATCTGCAATTCATTATTGCGACCTGTAATCAGAGTCGCAACGCTCCGATGAGTACGACGGTAACGGGAAAAGACGTCCAGAATCGTCGGAGCACGTAATTGCGAAATAAGTGACCACGCGTTAAAATTTATGACAGCTCTCTATCGATTCACGGTCGGCGATTTCACGATTCGTCGCAACAGGTTGCCACTCGATTTTTGTACACATTTATTAATGAAAGTTTACAACTTTCGCATCGTTTGTTATCTCGCAAAGTTTTTAACGGGCGAAATAAATCCACTCGTTTTTTAGTGGGGGAAATTTTAAATGATTTAAGCCAGCGGTAAATTTCATTATTTTATGATTGCGACGCGCTTTGTTTGAACTTTTTCGAAAGTTTTGTTGCAATTTCGAATTCTCACGACCCCGCTCGTTTAATTCTAGAAGCAGAAACGAGCGAAGTTAAATAAGTATTCTCCTGGCTACGTTCTCCATGCGGATTCCGCACCGGCCGTTTTCAATCTTTGTTGCCCAATACGCTCGTATCGATTGCGATATCGAATCGAGAAGAAGTCAAATCACAATTTTTTAAAATTTCTTTCGCGTCCTCCGACATTTATAGCTGGTTACCGCATTCGGTAAAACTTTTCAGCTTCCTCGCGATTGTTTAATTTTTCTAGGATTTCATTGTTCCTTTCATTTGCAGCAGTTTGCTCAATTCTTTCGGTGTCCGTTAACTTCTTCAATTGGTCACAGTTTCTTTTAGTTCCTGCAGCTTTTTCATCTCTTTCAACTCTTTTAGTACTTTAGTCGCTTCGCTTCCTTCAAGGTTGTTACATTCTTCTTCATAAGCTGCCAATTCTCTTCTTTCAAGGAAATTGAAATTTCCAGTCTCCTCGCGCAGTTTTTTCACGCGCGCGTTTAAGCGCTTTAGTTTCTCTGACAACGTTGACGTCTTCGGCGGCCGCAACTTTTCACATTTCACCGTAAAAAGAACTTCCTACTCGGGAGTTGAGAATTTTATTTAAATATTTCAGTTTTCAGAGAAGAATTATTCTTGCGCCATCGTCGGGAAATATTGTCCGATCGACAATCAACGAAGAACTCGTGGAATTTTAAGACAAATAGCAATGATTGCTATTTTAAGTAAAGTGTTGGTATTGGAGTAATCGGTGATTGTTCACCTGGTGGTAGGGGTCTCGCCAAATAAGCAGATTTGG
Source organism: Lasioglossum leucozonium (assembly GCA_028454225.1). NCBI lineage: Eukaryota > Metazoa > Arthropoda > Insecta > Hymenoptera > Halictidae > Lasioglossum > Lasioglossum leucozonium. The sequence goes on along the minus strand of CM052207.1, from coordinate 6,027,548 downwards.
TTCGCCAATAATAGAATCGCTGTCGGCGAGCGTGTCGCGTCGGGTCGCTTCAAACGCCGTCGTATCGACAGCTAGCACGCGGCCGTAGCCGGTGTTGATTTCGACGTCAATTGAAATGATCGGCCGACATTAGCGGCGAGAGATGGTCTGAAAGATGGAATATGCCAACACAATTACGGTCAACACGCATTCATTAAATCGGCCTTGCCATTTCCCGCTTTCGCGATACACGTTTCGCGTTCTCCGCGTTCACTGCCTCTGCATCATCTCTGCCGCGGTTCGTTCCTATAGTTTTCGCGCGTCCTGCCCACTTTCGCATTCATGCCAATCGCGTTCAATGAATCGATCCGACGATTATTCAGCATCTATGACGACGGCCATTACGCGCGACGTATTTCGCGGAACACCGCGGTTATCGCGTTATCGGGAATCTTTTCGGCACGATCTACGTTGCGGATCGACAAGCACCGAGCAACAAACCACGCGCGTGATGCGCCGACCTAATCTCCCGGAAATGCTCTGTCGATCACCGAGCTTCCGAGGAAAAAGAAAATCCGAGATTTTCCATCAGTCCAATCAGAGGCTCTAGCTATTTCGCTAGTCCGACTACAAATTATAATAGTATAATAGCATAAATAATCATTTTTAATCCCTTGACGAATGATGTATTTTCTTTTTTTCCTTCTTTTAATATTTTTTCGCACGTTGATATACTTGTTTTCTCATTGTAGACGTAGAATTAATTAACGGAGGAGACCTTCGACAGGCAATCAGTTACCCTAGGCGAAATAGGTCGATAATATGCTTTCGACGTTGCCCGAGCATCGGAGCAAGAAACAATCGCGCATTTTCCTTGCTAAATTGAAGATAGCCCGGGACGAAAGCCGTCGAACAATGACGCGCGACGCTCGAAATACGTGAACAATTCTATCTGTTCGAACGCAGCTGCCCACGCATTGTTCCTTGCATTTGCATCACGACGGTGCGAATCACAAATATTCCCTTGCACTGCAGAAATGCCGTCACCATCCACAAAAAGGAAAAACACGTCCGAGATCTTTAATCGTGGTCCTTGCGATACGATTCGAGTGGTAAAGCTAGACTTGGACATTGCTAGAATAATTATTTAACAGTAAACCTACCGCCTGCCGGTCACACACATACACATACACAATTCACCGGTTCTATATTTTTCATTTTACAATTACTGAAACTGTGAAGCTTTTTTTACTTAGAAAATTCATTATCCAAGCACATATTGAGATAAAAATTGCACAAAATCTAAATAAATGGAGTTTCGTCGTTCTTACGAATATTTAAATCGCTTTTAAAGCTCGATCGGTTTAGCGTTAATCAATTTTGAACTAATAAACAATCCAATACTTAATAATCGATTTTATATCGACCCTCGCCCTCTTAATATGCATGGATAAATACATATCCAACAACAGCAACAAATTCAGTATCGACTAACCAATTAAAATTCATACTGTGTCCGACGCAATTTATAATCAAAACATTAAAGTCTTTGTGCAAAGAGGGAACAATTAATGCGTCGGGTGCAGTCCACAGGATTAGATTCGTATCAGCGAAGTGGTCGCCGAGAAGGACTTCGCTAAAGGACAGAATATAATTAAAACTAGCATCCTGGTTAGGATGAGCACCATCCGGTGACGAAGAACGGCACGATTCCAAACGTAAATTGATTCGGGTTTACGAAACAGCTTGTGTCGCGTCGATGAACTACGACCTACTTGAGACCTACTATATTACATCGTTGACAAATATTTGTCCTCAGGTAATGGTCATCTCCAATCGGTTCCCATCGAATCATCCACGAGGCACCGACGCGGCGAGATGTCCGGGTTTATTATCAGCGAACTATCGCGACCATATTGTGGAGAGCGTACAAGCTTCGTCGTGTAGGTATAATCGTCGACACTCAGGCGAATTTACAAACAGCAATCTGTGGACAAAGTTGATTGACACGTGGACGTTCAAAGCGAACACTCAGCCACGTCGTTTCTTTAAGTACAGTAATGTCTCGATACACGTGGAAGAGATGTGCACGATTTTTGTGAAAAATGTGAGAATACAAACAAGAATCTGTGGAGAAAGTTGATTGACCCATGGACGTTCAAAGCGAACCTCAGTCGTTTCTGTAAGTACAGTAATGCCTCGATATATGTGAAAGAGATGTGCACGATATTTGTGAAAAATGTGAGAATACCTTTTTTAATTATTTTCTTACGAAACTTTTGCCAACGTGTTTGTAATACTCTTCCGACTAAAATGAGACCCAACACGATACAGTTCGGATCACACGAATTTTTTTAATGCGCGATTTAGTGGAACCTCGATTATCACGATTCTCCAATTTTCAAGAAATAGTTGTTCCTCGCGTTAGCCATCGGTAAACCGATAAATCTGGTCGTTTCGGTGTGCCACCGTGAAATCGATCGCCGGTTACCCGAGTGAATCGAACAGTAACTCGCGTATTGACGCTGCTACAAATGTTAATTGGACCCCTGGAAACGACTATCGAGACGATTGATATTCGCAAGTATACGTATCGATCGCTTCGCTATGTCGATCACGAGAATATGTCGATTCCTCTAACCAATGTTTTCCAATCGGTCGGATAAAACGAGCCACCTGGTCGTGTTATTATTTCAGCTGCGGCGGAACGGCGGCGTCAACGAAGTAATTCACCGATTTATCGCATCATGAACAACCTCGAGATGTGTTTCGCGAGCCCCAGCGCTACTCTGGTCGACTCGTCTTCTAGCACATTCATTACGTTCGATTCAAGTTCACCAGCCTGCGAATATTTATTGCGACACGCTGATCCTCGGGGAATTGAAATTTTTGCCTGTGACCTTTCACTCGCGAGCATAAGTCACCAACGCGAAAAAAGTTATTCGACTCATTAAAATTGCAGAACGCTGTTTTACATATTTGCGCAAGTGTCGAGAAAAAGAGATTAAAATTTTTAATTACATAGGTTTCTAAATTTTCGTATGTAGTTGCACGAAGGATCCGGACTGTGGTAGTTATAAATGATTTTAGAGACTGCACGTTCCCGTAGTAGATGCACCAAAATCTCGCAACAGGTACGAGAAAACCACGAAGAGTAATTATAGGGATGAAAAGCATGTAAATTTGGAAAGATCCGGTGTGTGGTATTAGATTTGTCATCTGGTGGAGGTTCACGATCAAACTAACTCAAGGACTGCCATAATTTTCGGGGTCTTCGTGCTACTGTTATAATATAATGTATTAAAATAATATTCAAATTGTTATATATATAGAAGTAACATATTGTGATTTTACACAAATCATAATAAAAGTTTAAATCCAAACTACGCGCGAAGTTTTAAGAAAAGCAAGCGGAACATGTTCGAATGAAACTTCAATGCTGTCGCAAACTAAATACAGAAAACGACCAAAAATATCATCTTATAATATACAGAACGTTACGACTCTGTTAAACACTCTTTACAGAAATCGTGAGTGCAAAAAAATTATAAATAATGGGACGCGAAGCCCGCGTCACCGGTAATATTGCTGGAAAAGTGATTCGCAATTCAGGATTTAGTTTCAATAAATATGCCCCGCGATAAACTGCATCTCAGCCGTTGCATTTTCTAGCAGTGTTGGTTGGAAAAAACACGCGATGGTGGTCGGTGAAAATTTCTTCTGTATTTTTAAGCTGAACACCGTATCTATGGACAAACTGCTTGGACGGTTTCAAAAATCTTAAACGAAATTTTTATGCATTTCCCTTATTACAGTTCTAACCTTTCGCGTTCGAGTTATTTCTGAGTTAAAGCTTGCACGCGACTCTGCCACGGTACATGTAATAAACGACGCGTTTCAAAGGGAACATTCAAAGTAGAATTCAAAAGACGGTGCCACATTTGAAAGGAGGTGGGAACTTTTCTATACATACAAAATAAGCCAATTTCATGTTCCTTTCGAGCGACGATTACGCCAAATTTTCTCTTTGAATTTACGAGCGTGGAAGGCATTGACAGTTCGGCGTTAAAAAAAAAATATCGGGAAAGATCCGGTTGTTCGATGTTCGGCTATTTTTCACGTATTTGAATAAGCTCTGCGCTGTTTAAAGGGGATGCGCGATCCCGTCGCCGGAACAATGGTCTCGTGAGAGATTGCCCATTGTTCCGAGCAAACATGATATCAGGCCAGAAGTGAGACACTCACCGGCATATTTCACTGTTGCTTTCGGTTAGCCGAATACGAGCATTCATTCGTTTCCCGGACGTTTTCAATCTCCGCGTATATCCCGGCCGGAACGAAACCGCGTGTCGTAAATCGAATCGGACGAAAAGTAAGCAAAGCATGCCGGCCAATGAAACCATCACCGGCGCGCGGCGCCCCCCTCCCGCCCCGGCGAAATCAATTTACCTGTGCCGTCGAGCGGCGGGCTACACCTGCGGAAAAGTCAAATGCCCAATCAACCGGTGTCCGGCGAAATTTATGCCGTGTTCCGAAACGACCGACACGCGCCGAACGACTTTCGTCGCTCCAAATCGCCGCGTCAAGAAACTTCATTCACCGTTGCAACAATTTATGCGCAATGATAGCGGATTGTCGTGACAAGAACGAGTACTCTTCGTGCCTCGCGAGAAGTCCTCTGGCAGGAATGCGGCTGTGAGCCCTTCGATTGGATCTTTACGCACGAACTTTTGATTTTAGCCGAATTATTGGCTAAATTAGTTCCGTCCCGCGAGACTTCTTGCGAGGCACGGGCAGTAGGTACAATTTAAAACAGCAAAAACATTAGAAGAAAATTAAAATACAGTGGGACCTCCATTAACCGGCTTCATCGGAACTGAGAAAGCCCAAAAAATTAATTTCTTCTTATTTTGTTGAATTAACACTAAACCATTCAAATGACCGGTTTTACATATCTTTCATTTTACAATTATTGAAATTATGAAGTTTTGCTTACATGGAAATTGTTTCGACAAATTTTTTTATCCAAGCACATGTCGAGATAAACATTGCTCAAAATCCAAATAAATAGAGCCTTGTTATTTTTACAAGCTAAAACATTTTAATCGTTTTTGGTGCTCGGTCGGTTCATTGTTAATAAGTGCTTTGCCAGCGTTCCATTCTCGATACAGATTCTTTCGGTGTGTCGTCAAATTGCGACGTCACTACGTCTTACTACACGACAATGTCGACTGAAGTTCGTCGCTTACTGTGCTCGACTCGCAAGAAGTCCCCGTGGAAGGAATGCGGAGCTGATTGGCCAGAGTGAAAGGGGCACGCCTCATTTCACACGCATTTCCTACACGGATCGCGCTCATAGCGTGCGACGTCGAGGATCTCTTTGTCCTTAGGTCGTCCCGCGAGACTCCTTACGTGGCACGGACAGTATTTGCTGTGCGAAGAAAATAGTGGGGATGACCTATCTGTAACGAGTCTCACAAACTCAAACCCATGTTATTCATCCGATTGTGCATCTCGTATGTAATACCAAGATTGCGTTTTATTGCCGGCTTTATTCTATACTCCTCGACGCGTTTTAATCGAAACTTTCTTCGGGCTCCGACGTTTATTTTACCCGCATGGAACTGAAAACGAGCGGTGTTTTTGCTTCGTCCGAAAACTAGTTGAACTATCCCCGACTCGCCTCGGGAATTTCAGCTTGTTGGAATTACCGTATGGATTTCGCCGCCGACTCCTACCGTCGTCGCAGGGATGATCCGCGCGTGAAATTATAGCTCCGATGAAATTCAGTTCGCGCGAAGTTTTCATTCACACCGCATTGAAATTGATTCGATTTTGAACGTTTCGTGCGAGGCATGACTAATTTCGGAAAATATTTTCTGGTCGTGTGAGAGCCTCGCATGAAAGTATTACAATGGTGGGAATGGCAGGCTGCTGAATGAATATCGGCGACCGGGAATTTAATGAGAGATTAAATTCCGGGATTTATTAATTTTCAATCATGGTTGTTGCAGTTATCGATATTGTTCGAATGGAATATATTCGCGTGAAAATCAAGCCGTAGCAATTGCACACAGCAACGTGAAATAGTTCCTTTTAGTGCTGGCTGTGCGCGGTGAGAAACACAGTTTTCCCAATTAGAACCGTTTCCTCGTAAAAACGCGGTTTTCTCTCGTTATCCGCGCACCATACCAATCCACAGCTCGACGTTGTCGAGTAGCGGACACTACTATTCTCTACGGTTTGGCGATTCGATGACGTCAGGGACAAAGACGCATCGCGACATCGGGGATATAAAAATGCAACGTTAACGAGAGAAAACAGTATTTTACCAGATCAGCGGTATATTCGCCGTCGCAGGTAGGATTGATGAAATGAACTTTCATTTCCGAAGGTGAGTCGCGCGTGCAGTTGATCGATGGGAATAAAATTCAATTAAACGCCGGTCCGTGCTCATGCAAAATTATTTTCATGGACGATCGGGTCCCGCATTTTACCGCGCGACGGCAATCGTTAACGTTACTTAAGGGTCGCGGATATTCATGTCGGTTTCGGTAGCTGTTACCCGTTCGGTTAGTGGTGCGCTATACATTATGCATTTCTGACGAATGTACGAGGTTAACCGTGCAAATGAGACCGTTTAAACGAGGTAAATTGTTCAAACGAGTGTGCAACAATCGTGCGGAGGTTTGCTGCGGATTCCATCGATATCTTCCAAGTGTAACAAATATTTCTACATTTTCCAGCAGAATTATAAAAATATTCGTTATTTCGTAAAATGACCCTGTCCCCGCTCCGTCTACGATTACCAGATTGATTGGCTGATTCTAGAATTTCAGTTACATTACAATTTTTCCCCTCGAATTTGTACGCGTCGATCGAGAGCGCAAAGTTTCATTTCGAATTTTTTGCAAAAATAAAATACGCGGAAAAATTGTTTGATGGATCTTTTACCTTCCATAAATGTTACGAGTTTAACCATTTGTTTGGCGAGTTTTTAATCCTCGCTCGCCGCTTTTGACAAATTGTCACACTCTTTACGTATACAAATCAGAGTTGCGATAGGTGAAAAAAAAATAGTATATTCTGTGTACTGAACCCGTATCATTTTATTCATCTCGAAAGTCCCGGATCCAATTGTTTATAACTTAATTCGCTTCGAATGCTGTTTGACAGGTACACGATTAGTTCTCAGACGAATCAACGTACACCACCCTCCGAAAATCCGCTCAAAATAAATACCCCTCATTTCAAAATTCCCTTTGTGCATCCCTTTGTGCATCGGAACCTACAATTTTCCCGTGTGGCTATCGCGTGGCAATTTGAAGTTCTTGTACCAACTGTAGCCGAAATTAGGAAGCCGGTAGCTCGCGTAAATATTCGAATTAAACGTTCAACGAGCGAAATTCGTTTAATTAAAGTCTCCGGAGAGAGTCCCTCCCTTCGGAGCCTGGCTAACTCAAAATCGCGTTTTCTGCCGTTCCGATAGAACTTCTTAAAGAGGCAATTGAATTAAAAATTATCACTCCACCATCTTCGCTGAAAAGATCGAACTTATAAGAAAGTTACAAACGGTTAATTATAAGGGCAGCGAATTAACTTCTACACCTAACATTTTGGACCGGTGTTTAACCGAGTCTCTCAATAAGTGAACAAATAATAGATTTTTTAAAAAATGGCTTCAATTTTGCTGCCGTCCGTATGCGTTATCTTCTCGATTGTATCTTCCAGGTCGACCGACATTCTTCTACAGAATCGAGATATTTACTACGATGTCTCGTATCGTAGAATCTCCCGGAGTGTGTGTATGTGTGGCCACTAGAAAACTTCGTAACCGATTTTTCGTCCAAGATAAATCATCGTTCCGTGCTGAAACCATCGGGTTCTCTTTCGTTTCAAGCCGGCGAAATCGGCGTCCAGGCTTTTGACAAACAAGCCGTGCAGAACCCGCAATGGTACATAAATTTTTGACGTTCGAGAACGCGGTATGAAAAATGAGAGAGAGAGAGGACAGCAGAAGGACGATTCGCAGAACCCCCGCGCTGTTTTCGAGACTGGCTGGCACACTTCGTCGAATGTTATACTGCGGATGTTCAAGCGACATCTCGCATTGTGGCGTGCCAATTTGCGGCAACTCCCATGTTTATTCCTTCCATTAAGCTTTTCGGTAGATTACGAGCGAAGTGGACATTACACTGAAGAAGAACTAGGTTTTTCTGTTTTATTGAAGATCGGATACGCTTCGGGAAGTACTCGCGCCAGTCCACTGGAATTTTACTGTCGCTGCTTTACTTTTATTCCCGATATTGAAACTGTGTTTTAGTGCCCGCTGGCCCGATATGCTTCCGGTATGCCCTCGCATCGCTTTTGCGAGCGGGCGTGCATATTTCTGTTTGTACTTGTAACTTATTTATTGGGTCGGGAATTTTAGCAGCGCCACTGGGCATTTTATGATTCCGCTCGTGCGTGTGCTAATCGATTGAGGTTCTCCAACGTTGGGGAACTCGAATTCGAAATCTTTTCGAAGATGGAATCTTCGTTTGCGAATTCATGTTCGCAGAAGTAAAATGAATACTGGAAATTCGATGACTTTTACGCGCGCGAGCATTTATTTATTTCTATTTAGGTAGCTATAATACACGATTTGTAATAGTGAATGCATAAAGATCCTACGACAAATTTCGTGTATATTCTATCGCATTAGAACCAGCTGGGTTAAGTAAGTTTCCAAGACCGAAAACCAGAGGAATAAACATTTGTCGCGGCTGCGAACCGAGAGCGTAAACCCAAAGGACGATGAAAGGTTTCAAATCATTGTTCCGTCGGCTAAATTTGAGGGGCGCAGTATTCGAATTTGCGTTTGTCCCCGACCCGACCCGACCCGGACCGCCCCGACACCTATTGTCGCCGTGGTGTTGTTCTATCCGCGGAGCGAACTTTGTGAAACTCGGCCGAAGTTCGCGCGAAGTTTACGCTTTAAAATCTCATACACGCCCTACCAAGACGAAAGAAACGCGTCGCTGTCGGTTATACAGGGTGTCCTAAAAATTCCTTCAACTCCCGGAAATGGGAGGTGATTTGAAACAACATTTTCCTTCGCAAAAATGGCCGGCTTCGTTTGGGAGTTATTCACGAAAAACACGGACCAATCAGAGCGCAGCTATAGTGAACGGATTTCGGCTCGACGCCGTTGGACGAGCCAGTGTCCGTCCGCTGTAGCCGCGCTCTGATTGGTCCGTGTTTTTTGTTAGTAACTTCCGAACGAAGCCGCGAAGGGCCACATTATTGCAAAGAAAAATGTTGCTTCGATTCAACTCAGGAACCTCCCATTTCCTGGAGTTGAAGGAATTTTGGGACACCTTGTACATATGTATATGCATTTCTCCAACGAGCTGACGGTTTTCGCCAGCCTGCTTCTTCGCCGAGACGAAACGGTCGCGAACGATTTGCATCGAATTATCCGAACGTCGCGACAGTCTTGTAGAAAGAATTAATTAACAGATCAATTACAAGGATAATTAGTGTCCCAGTATTGTTGGTACAACGGCGAAGGGGGTGATTCTACGAGCTTGAAAACTCGCGTTCGCGTGCTTTAGTGATTACAGTAAGTAGATCCAGCAGGTCACGAGCAGACGCGTCAGCCGATTCCCATTAGCACACTATCAACGGGAAGGGTATTCATACTGAGAAAACAATCCAGCTAGGCATATGCATTTCCTGGTGCAATAAATGAGTTTTAAAAGAGAAAAGAGCCCAGATGTTTTATTTCCTAATGCTACTATTATTTGTGAAGATATTACTTGTTTTCTAAAAAGTGCGCTTCTTTCATGCTTCACTAAATTTCGCCCGCTGCACGTGTGAGTTAAAGCTCGCGTGTGTCGAATGGCACACGCCTGCTCGCCGAATGTTCAAGCTCGATTTATACTCTAAAACGAAGCGTCAGACGAAAAAATCTTATTTCTTCGTATCGACTTGTTTCCGCGTGCAGAGTGACCGTCGTTGTGCAAAGATTTTCAAGACACCGTGTACATCGGATCGCGAGCGAACGACCGTCTGTTGGAAATAAATAATTCCGGCGAGAAGCAAGAAATGTTCGCGACAAGCGGACCCGGAGAGAGGCTTGCTTCGCAAAACGGTTTATTTTTATTCGTCGGGTTTGAAAGGCGTCTAGATGACCGAGACGAGAGAGCGAGAGAGCAAATAAAGCAAGTGTATAGCGGCGCGTTTCGACGTGTTATCACGGCTCCGATTTTACTCGGCAAGATCACACAGGCGGATGATCCCGCCATGCCACGGCCAAGAGGTAAAGGCGAAAAGAGAACGCCCACGACGATGGCTTTCGGTTCGCTTCTCGGCCTGATTCGATACACATGGCGACTGCACACGCCACAATCTTATCGGCCCACGAGCTGGTGGTGGTATTGATTACGCGTTCATCGTACCGTGAAGAAAAGCTCTCTCCACTTTCGGCAAGCAAATTCGGCGACGCCTCATGAACTCCGCCTCATCGACCCGAATTAAACGATCCGAAGCTGCTTTCCGCGAGCGATTCGATTTATCGGCCCGTTTAAGTTTGCCCGACGAGTGCCAGCCAGAGAGCACACTGGAACAACTGGAACACCTCAATGAGCCACTCCTATAAGTTTGTTTATTCCCGTTCGAACCGCTACTGCTGCGAGAATTTACGTTGGTGAAAATAAAAAGCTAGATCTTTTTTTTTTTAACGCGCGAAAAAGAAGTTCAAGAAACAGAAGTAAAATAATAGTAACAAAGTAATCATTTGTTATCGCGAAAATGAACTCGAGCTTCGAACACTTGTATTCCCATATCCACCGAAGACCAACTTCGGAACTCCGATGGGAGAGTACTGCATATCTCGAAGCACATCGATCGCATCGACAACAGACGCGCACCGGTGCATCTAGCGAGAAATACGCCATTAACAGACGCACCTGAGTTATTAAGAAACCACCTGAACGATCCGAAAGAATTATGCTCTGTGCTACACTTTCATTTTTCATTGAATATATCAGAGGACAAGGCAATAACATCTTCTTATGCAAAACGAATATTTTTCTGTGTCAATACCGCTATGTGAAAACTGAGCGAAGTAAATTTCTTAGCCGCAAAGCCAACCCAATTTATCATTAACTAATCCAATTTTTGGCTGGGAACCGTTTGATCTCGATAGTAACGCACGCGGTAAAGGAGCAGTGCTTTCGGAGCGAGCGTTGCGGTTCTCCTTGTGCCAGCCATTAGAAATTCTTCATCGATTCAAGTGCCCAATTAGGAAAGGACGATCGACTGACGGTGTCTACCGCAACGCATCGTTTGTTGGCAAATTGTTCGTATCGGGACCAGTTCGAAACTGGGAATTAGGTCGATACCCGGGAATCGCGTTTATTTTGACCACACACACGTGAACGAACGAAGACATAGGTCAACGAAAGTCACCCGATAATGCTCTCAACATGGCCATTAACCATGCGAGTGCCTAGTGTACCTGACTCTCGCTCTCGCTCTCTCTCTCTCGCTCTCTTTCTCGGTGCAACGTGACGCACATACGGGTTGCATCGGTTGTAAGTTGCAACTGCGATGCCCGCGCGCCACGAATCCACGTAGGACACACGCTAAAATCATCTATACGGTTCGATGCACTTTTATCTATGGGGAACACGCTCCCTAGCAACGGAATTCATCGTGGAGACGGTGCGCTATTCTTTTCTCACCGGAAAATACCAAGATGCGGGTCGAGGTAAAACGGAAAACTCTCTCTTGCACGATCTGGACCCGCGGTTTTCATTAGTGTTTGCTGTTGTACGCGATGTAGCGCAGCAGCCTCGAAAATTTGATTACGAACTAATTGAAGGGTGTTTCACACTCGGCCGGCGATAGCTTAAAATAGCATGAGAAATAGTGGAAATCGATACCGAGGAGTTCGAGATGCGGTTTCGTCAAGATGCAAACACACTCGATGTCTGGTCGAGACAGTGTTGACTTGTCTACCGCGAGCGGGCAATTCGCTAGCTGCGCTTCAATTGGACGTCGAGTACGCGCGTGTTCGTCGAGAAAGAAAATTAGAACGGCGAAAATTATCCGAGGATAGAAAACAAACGGGAAAAAGAAGAGAAATTTTGTTTTACGGTTCGAATCGGAACTCTCGCGATTGCCCAATGCATTTGGAAGATCGAAGTAGCATCGATGTCGGAAGCACGGATCTCTTTTCAAATCGGAAATCTACCGGAAGTTGTTTGTGCATGGCCGTGACTTGGTCAGGCTTCAATTAGACGACCCGATTGCCTTGGTGGCTTGAATCGGTCGAAATGGTCGAATCTTGGTTAACCTCTGCTCAAATCTTTGATCAGACTGGTAATTAGATTTCAGCCGAGTTTGTGTTTGCGTTTAGCCATCGCCATCTCCCCTTTTCGCCAGAATCAGATTCACTATTTTGACAGTGGTTAATTGCGTTCTTCGGGCCGACGTAACATCCCGATGAAAGCTAAGACCGAATTCTTAATCAGGAATTTAATCAAGGATTTAATCAAACCTCATTTCCATTAGCTCTCGACTGCGAACACACACACACCGGCTGGAGAACACGTGTATCGTGTCGTTTCCGTTATTGTGCCATTCGAGACCGAACAGTTTCGCGACAGCCTGCGGACGTTTATGCGAATTCGGATTTTCATGGTCGCGGAAAGGATCGATGAATAAAAACGGTATGGTGTCGGTTGATTTAACCGACCGAAATTGAAACGGGGGATAGTTAAAAGAAAAATAAAAGCACGCCGGATAGCTTTATTTAACAAATCCGCACAGAAAATACACTTTTCAAGAAATTGTGCTTTCTCCGCTGTTATAATGACGTAATGATATTTTCATTCAACGTTTAGGTTCGTATTATATTTGTCAATTTTCCACGAGACAGCGTGAATCATTTCCGAAATAAATTCACGGGTTTATCGCATATATTGGCTCCACTAATTTCGGTCTTATTGCGAGATACCTTGTACATGAATAAGCAAAAAAGAAAGCTGAAGTCTGATGATAAGAAAGGCACATGCAACAAAGTTCAGATCTGCGAACGATATAGACGTAACTCTTGTCTGCGATCTGCACAACCTGTTTTGAATTCATTGACCCCCGACCAAAAACCATAAACTTGCGGTCACACTGTTTTGTGTGTTTTAACCGAGTGAAAAATCGATGCTTCAACTATTTCCTCGAACAACCATCACGAAACAATAGCCAAATATTAGGTGAACCGGAAAGTAATGTCGTTTCCTTACATTAAATTCAAACAAATAAAACGTCATTACTTTTCGGTCCACTTAATATATTAGATTGACATCGTAAGTTATTTCCGATTCGGTAGATCAGTTTTATATATCGATAAAATGACAGTAATCGTATCTTGATTATACGAGGAATACATCGTTACAATTTGTTCCCGGTAGGTAACGGAGCAATTGTTTTCTAATTCGACCTATACAATATTTAATTTCTAGAATTTATTTAATAATCGTGTTCGTTCGTTTTTGATCTTCCAGTGTTCAACAGAACTTCTAACGTCAGCAAGCAGAAATAAATAAAGGCAGAACTAATTAAACGCGTCGCAGAGTGCATTGACCAGCCCAGTAACAGGTGAATGAATAATTGAAATACTTCGCTCGCGAATGTTTGCTTGCAGTTTTTAACAGCCTGGCCACCGCGCAGCGCCGGCAAGAATGCAACAGAGATTTATATGGTATTCGATGTTTTCATTTTTTTCGATGCAATTGTAAAGCTCCGCGCGCGCGCATTATGGCTGCTCCCTTCCAGCATATTAGGGAACTCCTCGACGCTGGTACGCGTAAACACACGCGGCCGAGGAAACGAGGCATCGATCATAAAACCGAACACATGGTTACGGGGTCGATTTATAAGGATGGGTGTGGATGCCACTGCCACGGTGATATTTCCAGGTCATGCTTGATTACCAGCCCTGAGACTGCATCACTCCGAAAACTCGAAAATCAGTCGTCATTAGGCGACATCGCGGCAAGTCGGATTTTATTTTTATTACGAGGCTTGATGCCCGTGTTTACTCAAGACCCGACGAGATTTATGTTTGCTCTTTCGCGTGTCTACTCGAAACTGCTATTTTCGATAGGCCTCGGGTGTGTGCTCGAGAACTGCTATTTTTAACGTTTTATTACCTTTATTATCTGCAGTATTCGGTTCAAAAAACGTTTCGGTTCTTCCACTTGAGCCGAACGAACGTACATACATTTTTTTCATCTATATAGATAGATGAAAAAAAATTTTTAACGAGACGAGCAATATTGAAGATCGAGAGACGAACTTCGATATTTTCTGCGCGAGAAGCGTCTGCAAAAAACAAGCTCTCCTTTTTCTCGGAAAGGGAAAACGTTAATGATATAGCCGAGATAACGAGAGGCGCGGGGACATCGTAAAAAGTGAGACACGGACGTGACTGCTGTTCCATGTGTTCGTCACGAATACTCAGGTAGAGCAATTAAAAAATATCTCAATTACGCATTTATATCCGCGTCAACAGAAAAAGAAATCTGTTCGTAGAACGCAGAGAAGAACTACCGTGTCCTAGAATTAGGAAATTTTTTGTAAAGCCGAATTTTTTCTCGACAACTGTACCATACTGGGAAATTGAAAAACGTAAAAAAAATATTTGCAACTCAACCAGAATGGTTTCTGGCGTTTTCAGTGGCGAAACAGTTCGATAATAAAAAATAAAAAAAATAAACGATGCACCATCCCTGTGCGGGTTTTTCTGCACCAACTTTTGAAAACATGGCGAAATACGAAGCGCCAATGGAATTGGCTTCATCGGTTTAGTTGTGCTCCACATAATTAGTGCACCAAATCGATTTGTTTGCTCAACTTCACTTTCCCTTTTGTTCGCTTAAGAGGTATTTGCATAAGCATCCGCGGCAATTACAACAGATTAAATTTTGAGTAATGAAATTTGCTACTCACCATAGACGAGAGCTGCGTGATGGAAGACGCTCGGAAACCCACGATAACGATAACTTACACGTTTTATCGTGACCCAATTAATTGGACGAATTCAATTAGTTTTCGATCGACGTCATTCAATTTCGCCTCGGCCGACACGCACCCCCCCCGCATCGGCGAAGAAACCGAGACAATGTTTCACACGCGTGTAACGTCCGATTGTTTTTCGCACGTTGCTTTTCGTTCGCAATTTCATTTGCAGCTATCTTCTTCTTTTCTCGACGAATTCGTGCAGTCTAATTCACTTTGCCGTCGACCCCCCGCGGATGTGAAAAGCTCTGGTCTTTGTCCACGAGTGATTTAAACTTGGAAAACCTGCTCTTTGTTTTAATTTTCTTTCGAGGTTGAATTTATCTGGAAATCATAATTCCAAGGATTACGTAAATATATCGGTAGAAAAATCTTGATATTTCAAGAATACGCGAGCTCTCGTTGATAAATTGCGCTTCTCGTTGATAAAACAAAAACAAAACCCTGCGTGCCGAGTATAGAACTCCCGGAAATTAAATGATTAATTGTTTTATGCAAATTTGTACATACAGTTTGAGCAATTATCAATTATGTTGAAGAAGTGAAACCGTCGGGATTCAGAACTTCACTTTGCTACGCCTAGAAACGTTCCTGAACACGCTCATAAAATTAATTCGCTTTTGCGTTTCCGATTGTTCAGCGACCCAAAGTGAGACCGAAAAGAAAAATACCATTTTTATGAGAAAGTTGGAAGTCTTTTGAACGAAATCGCCTTCCACTTCCCGCCGAGAAATCTGCATTTATAAGGAAGTTTGGAATACCGCGGTACTGAGAAACAATCCCCCAATCAAGTCGTACGAAATCCTGCCGGCTGCATTGTGTAGAATCTGGATTAAAGCTTTACCGGTCGAAATTTGTTCTTACTAACAAAGCGGAGGTACAATAGACTGTTCTACGTCGTCAATTCAAGCGAAGAACACTCGTTAATTAGATTTCATATTCCCATAGATATAAATATTTTCACAAAACTAAAAATAGAGTCTACTTCAGAAGATCACAGGAATTCGTCATCCATCTAAAGAATCAAATTGCTCGGGCGATCGTTTATATCAATTTAGACGCTCCTGCTCATTCGTAATGATCATTATCAAAAACATATTTACGCACTCATCTTGTTCGCTTTGATTCGTCCGACGACACGTAATGTACTGTATTTTAATTGACTCATCTGCATAGTTAAACAATTACAACTAGAATCGACTGAATTTATAATACGTCCTTTTATCCGAGTAAATATTAGTCGATTTAGTCGATTTCGAGTATGTACTCCATTGAGAACGAGCCGATTGTCGGCTTAAAAATCGTCAGTCTTATTTCTAAAAGAACATTTATGACAGGCGTAAAATGATTCTGTGAAGGCACTAAATCGCGCCGAAAATAACCGTACGAATTTTCAGCTAAATCGGTGCATCGGTGCCGAGATATTTCGGTACCGGCTTCGAAAAAAACGTGCTCCAAATTTCGGATTCGATTTACACGTGCAATTGTAAGTTACAGACGTAAGTTTCTGTGATGGTTAATGTGAAATGGTCACTCGCACCTCGAGTTTAAGTCACGAGCAAAAACCGCGCGAAAATCCCGGCAGAATTAAACGCGCTCGCTAACCGATAACTCCCGGTGACAGTCTGGGACAACTGTTGCTCCCGTGAATAGCAGGGACTGGTTCACCAGGCGATATTCGATTTCCACGTGACAGCTGACGCTAATCAATTAGCCTATTCAATCTCACGCACATTTCTCGGAAAACTTTTTAACCCGTTTTCGATCCCCGCGTATTTCCGTTTCACGAAAACTCGGGTTTTTTATGGTGAAAAATACGCTTGGAAAATATTCGAATAATCCAATTCGTCGAATGGACATAAGAATTCCATGTTTCCCAATTAAATGAACGTCAATCATTTGATGCATCGGTCAGTATTTTATTATTTTCGACTAAATTGATATTTACTTGTACTCCATGTAATATACTCATATTGTTTCCTCGATATCTGCTGTTATTCGTCAATACTTTGCGTTATTGTTTTTCAAACAAAGATATAAATTTCTTCATAATTGACACGATAATAGATCACCTATTGCTGAGGTTAATAAGCGATTATTTATGTTTCAACATTTCGTTTTGTCTTCATATTGTATATTCATTGTAAAAATGTTACAATTACTTATATCCTCTCAAACGCAAAATATTTTCTTGACCAAAGATAATCGAACAGGTTTTTCTACTTAATCTACAAACTTCCAACAATTTGGTAGGATTATTTCATTCTCGCCACAGTCCTCCAGAGTACGTAATAATATTAAACTTTCATTATAACAATTTCTTTCAATTCGTCAGAGTTTCCGAACTGTAAAAAAGAAACGAGAAAACGCGCGTTCACCCTTAAGGGGTGTTCTCACCGAGCAGGAGCTTCTAAAGTAGGATAGAACCGAGTTAGGCGACACTTTTATTCAAGTCCTGAAGCTCCCGAGATTCTTAGAAGGAAATTTCCAGAAACCGAAGTTCCGTTGCGAGTACATCACAATGAGAATAAGAGCAACATTTGAGATCGAGGAACTGTGCTACCCCCGCAGTTTCCGATGCACACGTTGCACATGCATTCGACTCCCATCGCTGTTTATTGTCGAAGACCTAACGTGGTCGGGAAACTGTTCATTCGTGGCGGCGGGTCGTAAACGAATCTTTGCGAATCGCCGTGTTTACACGAGCGAACCTCGCAGCAGCGTCAGGGTTAGCTTTCAAACACGCGGTAACGATGAAAAATTTATTAACGACGCCCGATCGCCTAAAGGTCACCATGCTTCGACCATTACCCAGGTCTCCTCTTTTGTTTCGGTTCTCAGAAACGAGCCCCGACTTCCGGAACCCTTCGGCGCTCGGAACACGTCTTCGCGAACCGCGACCGCACTCCAACTGAGCACTTATGCAAATCCGCTTCTTTGTTATTATTAACAATCATGGACGTCGCGTTACGCAAGACCAGAGTCGTTCGAACAAGTTGCAAAAACAATAAATCACGGTGTCCTCCTTCTCGAAAGACTTTTTTATCAAATCTGGCCGACACTGAATAAAAGATGACACGGGACCGATGCTGAATTAATTAGCCGAGTTAACTCGCGACCTATACAATCTGCATGATTCCTAAGTGTTTTTGTTGATTCACGGGGTTTCGCAAGAATTCCTTTAATGTGTCAATGTTTTATTTATGTCCAGTTCTCTGAAGGGTTTCTCAAATGCCGTTTTGTGAACGGTTGCAGCAGTCTAAAGGTATTTTTCGGATTTTTTAATAAATTTTCTCGAACAAACTGACACCGCAACCGCTAAATTTCCGGTCCTTTCCGACTAACATCAAATATAAACACACCAACCCCTTGCAAAAATACAAATGTGCAAATACGTCTCGGATACTCCGCAACGATTCACAGCGGAACCATAAATTTCACGCCGTGCGATCGCGAGAGAAACGAGGGTGGCCAAGTAATTGCGATAAATTATTAACAAGAATGTTCCTACTTGAATGAAGTCCGCATGATACCACTAGACGATCCACTGTCGGGCGATCACCGTTCTCTTCCCGGATGCATTGCAACAGAATAGCACAGCGTCGAGCGTCGATTTCAGAGTCATTGTCACATAGAACACGCGATGTTTTAGCGAAAAACTAGTGCGCGAGATTTTTTTCGTTTTAACTTTCCGCGAACGTTTCCTGGCGAACGGCGTTCGAACACACGGCCGTTCCGCGTTCAATTAGAGGTTGCTCGTTAATCTTGCACGATCGGGCCGAGAAACACTGCGGGGAGCAACGGACTTTTTTTCGGAAGGAGAACTTCAAAAACTGCGGATCACGCGGCCGCGCGGCGGCAACTGAGCGTTTCTACTGATAGAAACGTGACTCGAAGTGCGCGCGCAACTGTTGCCGGCAAGACGGCGACACTGTCGATCCTACCCCCTCGCGTTTTTTCCGGAAAATTTGCAGCTGGCGAATTTTCCGAAACCCCCGAGTGTCCGCCGTGTCCCTCGAGTCCCCTCTTAACCGTCCCCGATTCGTGCGATCCGCGAGAAAAATCGTTTCGCCTCAGTTTTCATTGATCATTCATCGAATACCTCCGAGTGCCTAAATCAATCGCTTTCTGCATGTGGTAACTGTTTACGCGATGAAGTAACATCTCATCGCAAGCCACAGCAGCTGTATTTATTATTTATTTCGTATACGATCCAAATTTTCTTTCTTTGTCGTAGAAAGCGAGACAGAAAGACATGCGAACTCGCGCGCCGAGAGATTTCCGGAAAGTTATTATTTTTCGCCTCAACGCAGCGGCTCGGGTGGGTCTCCCTCTCCCGCGGGTAATAGTTCTTAAACCTCGGTCAAAGAGTACTATCGTGCGATCGTGCAGTAGAACCCCTTTAGCGGCGTTTTTCATCCAAGTGCACGTAGCCGAGGGTAGCAATTTAACAGCATAAATTTATTGTCGAGTCACTGTCGTTACTGTCAAGTCCGGGCCGAGCTTGTCGTTATGGGAACACGTAAGGCGTGCCGCTAATACACACGTGAACAGCGGCAATCATTTTCTCCGGCTATAATGAATCGATGTAACGTTTCTGCGTCAACGGCGACGGCGACGGCGACGGCGACGCAGATGTCGACGTCGACGAGACGGCGAAATGCAATTAGATTTTCGCGGCGCGAAAACGCGTTAGAGTTTAGGTACACTTGTTATCGGTTATGCTAGACGCGCCGATTGTTCGCGTGGGCGACGTTGATTATATCGACGCGTAGTCGCACCGATTCAATTTGTACAACATGAAAATTGGATCGTTTTGTTAGTTGCATGGTCTCGCGATAACCGAGAAAGCCACGTGCGCGACCTAACACATAACAGACTTTTACGGGCGTGTTCGCCTGTGATTCATTGGCTGCTGATATTTCGGGTGTTATGCGATTCGATGAACACTGGTGCCCCGCGAACAAGTGTTTCCGACTGCGGCGCCTACTGTTACGCCACTCTTATCGGGCAACGAGCATTGAAACCACTCGGAACTGAGATTCGACACGGAAATGCTCGGTCCTTGAGTGGCTGGCTGCTTTACGATGCACCCCGACTACTTCGGTAACGTTTTCATAGGATTCCTGTTGATTCTTGTAATCTCACGAAATTTCTGCGGGGGAACGGGAAACAGAAAAAACGGAGAGATCCAGGTACGAAGCGTCGAAAGTAATTTCATAAGCATCGTTAGTTTATTAACAATGTTACACGCACAATCATACATAAAACAACCTTGATTATAGATATTTTACGCCCCTCGTTTTACAGAGACGGGCCGCGCTATACTGCTTTTTTATTTATTTTTTTTTTCTCTTTTTAAGTCGTTATCTGTATGCCATGTCCGTGTCGTGTGTCAGTACACCGTGTCGATTTTTTCTACAAACCGACCAAATATCACTTTACAAACGCAAGATGCATTTAATGGTTCTAACTTACGAACGAAAAGAAACTTTGAAGAGGAGGCTAGGGGGTAGAGGGTCAGAAAATGGTGAAATAGCGGGGGTACGGAAGGGGAGGATGAAAGGGGCGAAGTATCTCCACGAGAGACGAAAAACGAAAAGTAACGAAAAAAAAATACTACCAGTAATAATAATAATGCATCCCCCTCCACATATAAAAATTACAAATTACAGGGTCCAGGCCTGTCGCCTGGGACCGTTTTATATTTATACATCTTATAAAACTGTTTCCTCCATATTTTTTTTTTTCTTCACCATTATCATCATCATCTTCTTTCTCCGCTTACGACAAGGAACGAACAAATTATCTACATTTCCTTGTATCGTCGGGTTTCGTATTGGTGTTCTCGAGTATCGATAGACGATCTGAATATTTCGAAGGGTAAATCGAAAAGGAAACTGGGAAATTGACAGGTATCGTCTACCATATTAAGATTCTCCTTTTTCTTCTTTTGTTTTAGTAGCTTTTTCCATTTACTTTTCTTTTTCTCTTATCTCCAGAGGCTCATCTCTCTACCTCGTTCTCGCTCATCTTCGCGGAAGATCAAGGGAGGAGACTGTATCGTTTCGTATAATCACTTCGGTATTCCAATCTACGAGACGTTTATTCTTTAAAATTTGAAAATTTGTTTCCCTTTCTGCTCTTTATTCGACCGCATCGAACAATAAACTCGTAATCTATTTTGCTATCTTTCTATATTCCAGGTAGAAACAAATGCCACACCACGACAACAAGCAGAGAAAACTTGTCGACCCTGGAAAGACTAAGATGAGAGAACATTTCCTCAAGATTTAAATAATACGTCTCTTGGGCAACACAGCTCGTGTTTTATAAATAGCGGAGGAAACCCTAGCGTGTCTAAAATCAAAGGAAGATTCTCATAGACGAGAAAAAAAAAACAAAAAATTTCTTTCTCTTTCTCTCTCTGTATTAGATTTTATTTCGCAGCATCTCTATGATCGTGTTTCATCGTTCATTTAAGCATCCATCGTTCTTCTCCGTCTTTCTAAAGGAACCGATTGGATCGATCAATGTTTTCGATCGACGAAGTCGATTAGATCCTCTAACGGAGTAGCAATTCCAAAGGACTCGTTTTTATTTCTAATTTAAAGGATCACCTCCCACCTCGTGTCTCTCGGAAGATGAACTAGTCGGATTCTCGACATGCGAAGCAGCATTCTACAGTCAAGAACGAACGAACGAGGAAAAGAAAATGACAGAGAAACGTCGAATGAAAGAAGGGGACAGTGGAAGAAGGGAAGGATCAAGGAACGCGTTTCTCGTGATCCCGCGGCGGCGGGGACACCCTTAATGAAATAAATAATTGGTCATACGAAAAAAATGATCATTCGCCTCGCGATAGCGAGCAAACGTGTCTCACTTTTGTCCATGTAATTAGGTTCGAACCGAACACGTATCGGTTTACGCTTGACGAACGATTCGCCCTCGGAATCGTTTTATCGCATTGTCCTCTCCTCTATCTCTATACTTCGCTCGCTTTTTCTTTTACAGTTTATTATGTTTTTTTTTCTCTCGCTCTTTCTCTCTCTCTCTCGCTGTCGCTCTCGCTCGCTTCCTATTCTTAAGAAACAACTGGGTCGCGGTTTATCAGCCTACCAATGTACTCCTGTTACACACATACACATTCTATACTTTGCATGTAAGTAATGCCTATTTTCCAAAAGTATGTATGAAGTATGCTCCGAACCGGAAAATCATGCCGCGACGCTCGGAGACATCGCGTCGCGTCGCCTCGGCTAGTTACGTTCCTCTCGTTCACCTCGATATACATACTAATTTCGAGGCGCATGGTTCTCACCGACAACGATCTATCCTCTACGATCTGCACGATCAATGAGCAACGCGCAAGAAACTCGTCAGCTACCACAAGCTTAATAACAAGGCTTCTCAAGCTCTCTATCTAAGAGAAAATGAATCGGCAATCTTTCGATACCAAACTTGCCGAGCAACAAAATAACGCGTTGCTTCGTAAAAGTGAGAAGATCGAATTTATTTCAATTTTAGAAATTTAAATTTCGGTAAATTCAGCGTCAAAGACTCGAAAGAATTTATAATTCGCAATTGCAAATCTTTAAAATTTTAACGTGCGTTAACGTTGACGTGTCGTGTACTGTGCACGTCGCCCACCGATCGTACAAACTACATGAACCATTCGTTCGCATTCCCATAATACCTTGGCCGACGATTCGATCTACTTTACAGAAAAAGAATCTTTTTGTACTATCGACATAAGTCAAACGCTTGCCAGGGTATCATGACCGCGCGGCAATACTCGTTTCTTCGTTATTGCATCGTTATCTGACCAGCGATTCACGCAGTATGCATACACCATTTCACACGTGAAATTTATTTGCATCTTACGATCAGTTATCGCTCGCTGACATGCTCTCTGTACTACACGTTGCAACAAATAATAACGCGATCCGCTTTGTCACAATAGAAACCCTTTGGTAGTTAGCTAGCTCAGGGACCACTGTCTCGCAATCAGAACTCTGTACTGATATCTAATTTCATCTACTATAAACGTGTTGAAAAGGCAGATTTTGTAGAAGGGGGGAACGTCAGAAGTTTAGAGTGGTCCCCGACGAAAATTACCTAAAGGAGATCTTACGGCAGTTAGGTACCACTGTTAATTATCCATTACTCAAACATGGATTTAAAGACATAGAAATAAGGTACTGTAAAATTGTATAAACGGTCGAATGAGATTCGCCTTCAATAATGAAAACATTGTTGTTGGACGAAATTGCGTATGCACGCGTTATTACCAGTTAGACGGCAACGGTACAGTATTCTTCCGTTCCGCGTGCCCCTAATTCATAAAAGACGATGATTCAAAAACTTAAAAACTATCATACTAAATAGCAAATATTAAAACCGACGATTTAAATTATAGATCAACTTAAACAAAAATGCATTCTCTTTACGATACACGAAGAAACATAAAAGTTTAGCTACTAACTCTAGCTAATTTTTTCTTTTTCTTCTTTTTTTTTTTTTGGAGTATTATCCAAAAACTGAAGGTTTCATCGTCTGATATATGTATATTTCAGGGCTACGGGGACTTAACTTCGAATTCTTTCCGTGCGAGTCTAATTTGGTTCAGGAGTCTACTGTGACAAATTGCTAAAGAATCACTGCGCTCATTGATCAGTATTGCAACGAACGCGAATGGCCCCGACTCGACTCGTTCGCGCCATCTTGTTCCTTGTTTCTCCAATGATCCACGGTTTCCGTTCAGAACAGCGGCGATCCACGCTTCTCGTGTGAATATTAACACATTCCGTGAGACGATGGAGAGTAAAACGCGTCGAAAGAGAACGCGCGTTCACTTCCCTCCGTATTATCGCTCGCATCCTCTCTCAAACTCTACCTAACGTCCACGCGATGTGATCCTTTTTCATTTAGTATAAATGTCTCATCCGGTGAGGTCGACGCACTTAGGCAATTCAAAATTCAATACACACGAGTATACACTTGGCTATACGAGATGTGTACTTAATGAGGAATCCTTAACGATTAACCTTACTCGTTATTAGTAATGTGATGCTTATGAGTTTATGAGCTACCATACTAAAGGAAAAACATACACCACTGAAAGATTATATCGTTACCTTTATCGCGATCGCCATTATTATTATACTCGGACCGCCGAAAGCTACGTCTGCACTGTGCACACGCTCGGTGGAGAGACGATGTTCAAATTAACCGGTAAGGTACTCTCTGACTTCGTTTCTCTTGTTCCTATATCACAAAACCATCATCCACCTTCTCGCGTTGCAATGAACATCGTTATCCATCCCATATATAGATAGTGAAGCACATTAAAAACATAGCGGTAAGCTAAGTAATATGCAAATATTGGAAAACCTCCACTAATTCTATGCAAAGTATAGCTTGTAGAATACCATTCATTAAATCTAAGACTTATCGTATTAATAATTATAATCCAGTTGCTTTGCCTCACGTTCTCTCTCTCTCTCTCTCTCTCTCTCTCGCTCTCTCTCTCGCTCTCGCTCTCTCTCTCTCTCGTTTTTTTTAATTATCTCGCTAAATTCTTTCTCTTTCTTTCATACTATTTGTTAAATTTTTTTTCGTTTAACACGGTAATATGACTGTGGGCTCTGCTTCACCAATTCGAAAAACCATTTCGCAATATTTATAGAAATGATACTATCCTTATAGCAGCAGTCATAATTTATATACATTCTAACAAACTGGATGAACCCACCTCCTTTTATTGTTTCTCTTTTTTCATCTTTTTTCGCTTTTTTTTTGTCTTCTTTTGTAATATTGTTTTCTGTGGTTTCGAGCTCTTCTTCATCGCCTCAAGCTTCCACGATATAGATAAATTACAGTCATAAAATTAGAGTTCGGGCTCGACTCGCTATGCCCTGCCGTGTCACATCGAACAAGGGGTTGAACAAGCCGAAATTGATTCTTCTCGTCGTTTCCGATGCGCGTTTCTCTTCGCCTGTCCATACACATATGTATACGCGTGCGCGTGTGCGTGTGTACACTGTATAAAACCATCTTCCGACAGAGTCATTCAATCATTCTTACAAATAATCCTTGCAAGACATTCGAGCAACTTCGCCAAAACTGTACACGATGTGTTTTACGTGTCCACGAACCGTGCAGAGATTGGTTAAAATTTATTTCAAAATGGATCAAAAATTGAAATAACTTTTACCGCATCTTTCGCAATTGCCAACGCTACAATCCTACTGGCAAACTCGTTGCTCGTTCTTACACTCGCGCTCACGCTTTCTGTTGATTAACGGTTACCGCTGTTGTTGTCCGGCGACGTTCGAAGACAGAAATAGAAGAGAATAACCGAACAACGGAAACGATCGTTTTTACTTGTTGAATCTCGGCGGCCTCCTCAATCGCGGTATCAACTCAGTCCTAACTGTTCTTGCGTAATTCGGTGCAGCGTACTGGTCCGTGACGGCGATCGGGCTCTGCAGGCTTTGTATGAACATCGGCGAGTCCTGCAGCTGTCCGACACCCGCTGCCTGATACTGGTACTGACTATTGGCTATGTCCGCGGTCGGATAGTGGTTCGGTTGAACGAATTGAGGAGGATTGTCGTACTGCGGATAGGGAATCGAGCTCTCCGCGGAGAACTGCGGTATCACCGGGTTCACGTTCACCGGCGTGGTTGCGAAGCTTCCAGGGTCGTAGGTTTGATACTGATTCAGCTGTCCAATCTGTGTCGTGCTGAACGGTGGCGATTGTGGGAACTGTGATGTGTCAGGGAACAGCACGCTGGCTACCGTCGGCTGTGGAAAGCTGTCCGGTCTGGGATAGGGGGACATGTTCGCCGTGCTCAGACTTTGAACGTTCGGTATCCCAGCGATCTGCGAGGTGCCGTAGCTGTGGTACGTTTGCCGGCTGTGCTCCAAGTCCTTGACCCCGCTCTGCAGAGGGCTCATGTTCAATTTCGATTTCGAGTTCGGCCCCACCTCGTTGTGCTTTGTCCTCGCCTCCGTCACGAACGGATGGCGGACGTTCACGATGCTCTGCGGGGCACGCAACGGTGGAAAGTTGATCGGAGCCATCTTCGAGGCCGGGTTCTGCTGCTCCAGTGCTTTCCTGGCAACGGCAAACGCGGTATTGTCGTTCTGAGAGGTTGACCTGGAATGATGGCTGCTCGAAGTAGTGTGATTCTCCCCCCTGTGCAATCCTGGTACCGATGTCTGATTCGCGAATCTCGACGACGGCAAGTTATTGATAGACGTGTTGTTCCTCGACTTGTAATCCTGATTGTTGATGGACGAGTCTTTGTAATCGGATTGCATCTGATAATTCTTCATTTTCGAATCGATTTCACCGGGAAACTTTTTCGTGGAGTAATCTTTGGACTTGGATGGATTCTCGTGAGATGACACGTTACCACTGACACAGGTCGTAGTCACACCTCTTACACTACCGAACTTCGAGCTGGATTGATTCGTGGTCACGATCGACGAGTTTTTTGGTAACTGTTGATCGGCAGATTTGATGTTCTCGTTGTTTCCGCTGTTCTTTTTCAATGACTGATTTATCCGAGTCGCGGGGACTGTCACGCCTGGTGGGGTGGCGATCGTGTTAAGTGTCGCATCTTTGTTCCCTATTACGGTGTTCACTGTTCGAACAGATAGCTTAGACAGTCTAGTTTTGTTCCCTACGTGATCGAGCTTCTGACCACTTTTACCCTTGTCCGGCACTTGGTTAGTCAATGATAAAATTTTGGTATCCGTGTTGTTCTGATTCTTGGACAGCATGTTATTGTGGGATTTGCAGTTGATTGTGACAGCTGGCAGGAGCAAAGCGCTGGCTCACTTTTTGGTCATGATTTTCAGATATTCCAAAGCGTTTTGAGCAGCACTAGCTTGAGCATCTTTACTAGTAAAACCACAACCATAGCAAACTGCTACTGGTAGTGTAGACAGTTGCACAAGGCACTGGCATTTACCTGTAATATTAAATAAAGTAATCTTTTAAACTGCCGTTTAAGAACAAGGTACGGTCTCTTTCTACGGGCAGTCTCATTTGAATCAATCCACCTTTCTGTTCAAGTAGAAGTGCCTCTGAAGGTCAACTTGGGTTTTCGAAATAAAGTAAATATGTACAGTCACTCGCTAACTATTGGCCAAGAATCCAGACGCGAGCTCTTCCAGAAAATAAGTAATTGTCACGAGCCTATGTATGTAAATGTGCAATACATTCCCAGACAAATTTATTGCAAAATCGTTTGCAATCGTTTAAACTATCCCTTCAGTGAATATATCCAGAACTTTCCTTATTTACAAACATTGACAAAGTTTGACGAGTTTTTAAATAAAGGGTCAACTAACAAATTTTTTGAATTTCCCTTTCTAATGATACCAATTTCGTGCACATAAATCATCGATAGTGATTCTACATCCATTCAGAATCACGGAAAATATTTGGAGACACCAAATACAATTCTGTTTAAAACAATACAGTCACCTCGAAATAAAAATATTTTAGTTTAAACATTGTTTTAAATAATAGATAGCTCAAGAAACAATTGCATGGATTGATTAAAACGAGTTACCTTAAACAATGGAAAAATTGATTATTATTTATAATTTGTTTAATTACGTCAATTAATTGATTAACAAAATGTTTAGAATACTATTAGTAATTAAAACTATATTATAAATATGTATTATAAATATATATTATAAAAAAAGATGAATTTAAAAAGTTAAAGAAATTATACATATGTGATTACATAAATATACTTAGAGATGGAATGTATGAACTTGTGATAATAGTAATACGGGTCATATGTCTTGTTTTATTGCAAATCCAAAAAGTAAACACGTTTATGCTCTCTTACATAAGTATATATAAGACATATGGAATTCTCCTGTTTTACTAGGAAGGACTCAGAAAAATCATGTCTGCAATAAAATCTGCCAAAAGTGATTTACGTAAACAAATGAAACTTATTCTTGGTCAACTTAGTTCTGAGGAAAAGGATAGACAATCAAGGAAATTATTTGAGAAGGTAAGTATACAGAAACATTAATATGGCTCTGTAAGCAGAAAAAAGGTTATGTTACACATTATTGCTTCCTGAATAAACTCATTCTACACTAAAAAAAATGTTTCTACATATTGCAGCTATGTGCTATACCGCAGTTTCAACAAAGTAAAAAGGTTTCATTGTTCTTAAGTACACCACAGGAAATTAATACATTGCCCATGTTGAAGTATCTTTTTGAAACAAAAAAAGAAGTATTTGTACCTACATACAAAGGATCAAAAATGGATATGGTCAAATTGCTTTCAATGGAAGAGTATGATAATTTACCACTAACTAAGTGGAATATCAAACAACCAAATTTTGATGAAACTAAAGAAAGTGCTTTAGAAAAGGGTGTGTTTTTTCTCAGTTTTTCTTTCTAGATATATTAAATTTACCTGTAAAAATTCAGCAGTCACTATTGAAATTAAATTATTCTAAAACATTGGAATAATTTTTCTGTGTTATAAAAAACTCATATCTTGAATCATAAAAGTAACATGTATTTTATTACAGGTGGTTTGGATTTAATAATTCTACCTGGTGTTGCATTTACCATTGATGGTAAGTTAAAAAATAAATGACTGTTCTGTTAAAAAACTAATTTGTATTTTTTACGTGTATTAGGAAAACGTTTAGGACATGGAATGGGTTATTATGACTCATTTTTGAATGCGTATTTGAAAAAACACAAAAAACCACACTTGATTGCAGTGGCATTTAATGAACAAATACGAGACAATATACCGACGGCAGAAAACGATGTGCTTGTGGATCTTGTGCTTACAGAAAAAAAATAAGTGAACTTGTTAATATAATATTAACTGGGAATGACTTACCACTGATAGACTTTTCTTCAATATCAACATAAGTTACTTCAAATTGCTGCTCCGAAGCTATCTCTTGCAAAAATTGTACCAAATTTACATCGCCATCATTTAAACAGGTATTCTGTAACAAAGAAACGTAACAAGGCCAATGTAATACAGTGAAAAAGAAGACCGTCTCTCTTTGTTTCTGATAAAGTACAATTCCATTACACACCTGTAGTTCAAATAGTTTAACACCAGTTGATGACTTCAGACTTTTATGAAATTGTGAAACTTTAAGGCTATGAATAGTTGTTAATGTTGAAATTTTGCTAACTTTCAGATCTGCGTAACGGGCATTCACATTTGCATTTCTTTGTAAAACCTATAACGGACAATTAGTATATTTAAAAGTTTAATTATATGCTTATAGTAAGAGTAAAATGAAGTGGAAATGATCCAAGCGTGTTGATTGTTAATAAACATGTGTTGTACAAGTATATTTTAGTATAAATACATATAAAACAATTATATATATATGTATATATATATATATTGTACAATATATATATTATCAAAAAATTATCCGTTATAGATTAAAAGTGATCAAATAGGTAGCTTATACCTCAGTACTGCTTGCAGTGCCAAATCACTTCCACTTCACTGGAATATACATACACACACATACACTAAAACTGAACACGTACAAGTACACAAAAGCATAATAAATAATAATATTCGTTTTCATACGTAGATTTCTTAAATGTTCAAATACTGAACAGAAAAAAGCACAATTAAAAACACAAAATAAATTACTTTTGCTTACTTGAAGTATGAAGCAATTACATTGATATGAAAGTGGATTTAAGGGAAGATTCTTGTGTAAATGGCAAAAGAGAACCCAATTTTCGAAGATTATTCGAAATCAATAAAATAGATATTACGCATCGCTTCCAAACGTATTGCCGAGAATATGTAAAAACACTTCTAAAAATTCTAAAAAATGCTTCTCGTAAAAAAATACGATTTTTTCAGAAAAAAAAATAACGACTATTACTGTGTAAAAATCATTTAAATTAAAAATATTATTCTAAAAATAGATTGAGGCGAAAAAAATACAACTTTGAGTAAGTTGCGATTCTCAGCAGTTTAAAAAAGTAATTTCGAGAAATGCGTTTTTTATGTTTTGTACTGACATAGGTACTCTGAAGCATCGTTTTCTAAATTTTGAGAAAGTATTTTTAAGGTTCTATACTTTTAAAAAAATACAATAAAAAAAAACAATAGATTTTTTGGACCACTTACACGAGAATCCCCCCCTGATAGATGAGCAAAAATGATTCTTACCTCATCCTCATCTAGATTAGGATTTTCAGAATTCGCATCATGCAGAGCTCGCCACATTTTGTGAGCTGCATGTCTCTTTGCAACTTTTTTACTTTTTCCTTGACCAACTTCACGATACTTTAAAATAGAACAAACAATCGTGAACTGTCTTTCGTGCGGCAAACCCTCTTCATTTTCCATTGTATATTTCGGAGGAGGCCAGTGACGTGACATACACATTTCTTGCAATGCACCAATTGGATTTGTGATTATTTTTTCTTCTCCATATTCGGGTAACTCTTGTAGATTCTCAGAACTATGTAAAATAAATAAATTATATTATTGATCTATTAAAATATATACATATATATACATATAATCATGAAACTTACTCTGATATATTATTTGGAAGTGGAGAATCTGGTGTCTCACTATTTAATCTACACAACTTATCCAACACAGCTCGTGCAGCTGCATGTTTGGCCTCCTTCTTTGATTTTCCAGTCCCCATTGCTGAAACAATTGGATCTGCTTCAATCAATCAATACTTATCATTCATTATATGAATGGTATTCAGCTTAAATATACTAATGGCACAATTCCTTATACTTTTCTGTATCTAATTTCACATTATGCGTTATTTAGATTAATAAACTGGTAACAATTAAAACTGCAATGACACACTGGGTTCTCTCAGACTTTAGCAAAATTTTTGCAATCACATATTGTTAACTTCTTTTGGACAATTGGGTTTTGTAACCTTGAACTATATATATTTAAGTATTTTAAAAAAATTTTGTGGAATATTTAGAAAGATTCCTCTATAACATTTTGTAGTCCAAGAAAATAGTGTGTCTATAGAGTTACAAAAAAAATGAAATAATAATGTGTTATCAAAATTAAATACAAACCAACGATATCAGCAACGGTGACACGGTAACGAAAAATAGGCTCATGGATAGCACCCTCTACTTGTATTAGCTCATACTTTGGTGTTGTGTCCCTACGAGAAAGCAATTCCTGAAGAATAGAAACTGGCGTTTTACTGCACAATGATTTCATCTCCAATTGAGCAGCCTCACTTAATGGAAGCTTTTCCACCATTAAACTGTGTAATGACATTCGAACTCTGTTACGCCGGTTCACATTATTCGGATGATTAAGAACTCCGCTTACAACGGCCATTGCATTAGGCCCAACCTGTTGTGGTTGATGTATTTCCTCCATTTTTATAACCTATAGATAAATAAAAATGTGTTTCACCTGCATTAAATAATACAAATAACCATGTAATCATGTCAATAACTTATGTAATTTAGAGTAAAATTTATAATTGCATTTAACAACACAATATTGTTATAAAGTGGTTAAACATCAACTAATTATAAATACTCTATTAATCAAACCTCATGATCAAAGTCACAATTAGTAATAAAAAAACTTTAATACTTTTAATTTTTAAAAAATGGTAAGTATTCAAGATACTTATTCATACCTATTCATAATTCAAATATAAAAGTCCACATAAAATTTCTATGAAAGGTACCATATAAAATTAATCGTGGAATTAAAGGTGAATTAGTTTGTAACAAAATAATGTATCACTCATTACAACAATTCACGTCGTAAAATCAATTACCAAGCATTGTGAAACGAAATTTCTAATTATTTGACAAATTATAGTGCTAAATAGTAGATTCACTAGTTCTTGTAATCAACATGACGAAAAATTGAATTTTACAATAGCATGTGCTATTAAAAGGTCAACAAGAATAATAAAGTTGTACTATTATTTTAGTTAAACAGTTATCGACGAATATAAGCTGTATACAGTATAAAAGGGTACGAAAACCGGCTGGCAGCCATGATTGTTATAAAATTCATTGATTAATTCTAGTATGTGGAGCATAGAAATTATAGAAATAAAATAATACAGGTTAAGTCTTATTATGACTCGAATGAGAACAGAGCGAGTGACGACTTTCATCACTGACAGAGTTATATTTAAAATGGTGATAAAAGAAGGCGCACAGACTAACCGGTCACAGTATCGTCCGCTACGCGAAATCAAAAAAGTCACTACCTTTACTCACAATTTTCGAACTTTCTACGTGATTAAGCTGGCTCCTTAACAGGCCAATTCCTATGCGAAAAGCGAATCCCGCTTTTTGTGATCGATCCAAGTCTCACAAAAAGCTTGATCCGTTTGACGACAGAAAAATGGTTTGCTGATTACCGGAGAATCTTCCTCGTTTCTGGCCCTGCCGCAGTATGCGATATGAACAGTTTTTATAGACGTAGAAGTACGCGCATCTTTCTGCGCAGGTGCATTACTGGCGGTTTTACGGAATTAAATTCTTGTTCTTTAAATTGAACAATTTCTCATAAAACCATTTTACTCAGATTTTCAAATAATACTGTAGATTTCATTTGCATTTGCCGTTTGCAGAATAGTTTGTCTCTCAGTGTGCATTAAAATATACCAAAGAACATTCCGGACTACTAAATGGTATTTTCCGACCTTCCTTCTTATAATTTATTTAAATTTTCAGGCATTTACAAGTTGAATAAATTTAAATTTGATTTTGCTAATTTTACACATTTGTAGATACAGAAAGTATGTTAATTATTTTTACATAACATGCCATTAGAAATATATAATATATAGTTACTTATACATATTATGTATCAAGTAATGATGTTCTCACACCGAAAGAAATATACATTCAACAATTGCTAGTTAATTAATTATGCGATAAAAGTTAAAATTCTAAGTTTCTATAAATACCTGTGAATTTACTGTATATTGAATCTGGCGCCATTTCGAAGAATACCGCCATTTTTAATTTTAACAATTGTTTCTTGGCAACACCGGATGTTAGGGCATTTCGCATTTGTATACCACCTGAAATCATTTCCGGTTGTTGCCCGCTGAAACGGCCCAAAGATTGTACGCCATTATCGCACACTGACGCTACAGCGTATTATTCCGAACGTTTCTCTGAAGTTTTACTACTTTCGACAACATTTATACATATCTGAAATCCCACAATGAGTGACATTGAGGTAATCTTTATATTTTCTTATAAAATTAAATTTTTTAACCGGAATTTGAGACGCAATACATTTGTAACGACATGCGGCCTACCACAGCCATTATTGATCCATCAACGTTTAACTACATTTTACATATATGTTACTATTTTAAACAGTTTTCTATTAATCTTCGAGATTTCATAAATTATAAATTTCATTATGAAAATCATTATAATTCCATTTTATGTCCTATGATGTACTACATGTTGTAAATATATTTGTTTTAGTAAGTGAAAGGTTAAGCTTACCTTTACCGAGTTTCCAATGTTCGTAAAAGTTTAATATCGCATGTTATAATAAACAATTTTTTAAAATGTACGCATATATATTTCTTGATGAGATTGGTAAAAATGCTTATTTTTTTTTCTTTCTTTGTAATAATATTATGTTATGAATCTCTTCTGTTTGTTGGAGGCTTATAAAGAATAAATTAGGAATATGTAAAAATTGCATGTAAACTTATAATAATTCTGTTTTTAGCGAAGTGGTAGCCGTAGTGCAAGTCCCAGACGACCTAGAACAGCAGATGGAGGTTTAAGAGACTCACGTTCACATTCTAGATCACGGAAATCCCGTGAACGTAAAGAATCCCACAGGCCAGTAAAAGAATATTCAAGGTCAAGAAGTCGTTCCGTATCAAGGGGAAGAAAATCCTATCGGAGCAGCAAGTATGCTAGTGCAGGTCATCGTGGTAGTAGTCGCAGTCGCAGTCGTTCTCCTTATAGGGGTGGGCGATACTCTCGAAGCAGATCTCGTTCCTACTCTCGCTCTCGTTATTCACGCGAACGTGACAGGAACATCTATCGTTCACACTCCCGCAGTCCAATGTCATCTAGACGAAGACATGTCGGTAACAGGGACAACCCCTGTCCTTCTCGATGCTTAGGTGTATTTGGACTTTCTATTTTTACAACCGAGCAACAAATACATCACATCTTTTCAAAATATGGACCAGTTGAACGAGTTCAAGTTGTAATCGATGCAAAGGTAATTGAAATGTTAATAATTTGTTGACTTACCTCCAATTTGTTATGTATATCTTTTTAAGAAGACAAGACAAATATTAAGTAATCATGAATCCCCCATAATTATTGAATATGGGGAATAATAAATAGTACCAGAGATTTAGACCATTCATGAATTAAGTTTATATGAAATGTTAAAGGCCTCTGGTTACATGCTATATTAATTGTATCATTGTGGAGCATACAATTAATAGGTATCATTATACATAAAAAGCAATATAGGAATGTTTCTTTTAGACTGGACGTTCTAGAGGATTCTGCTTTGTATATTTTGAGTCATCTGAGGATGCAAAAGTAGCCAAAGAACAATGCACAGGAATGGAAATTGATGGCCGAAGAATAAGAGTAGATTTTTCAATTACACAACGAGCTCACACACCCACGCCTGGAATTTATATGGGAAAACCTACACACCTACATGACAGAGGATGGGATGGACCTAGACGTAGAGAGTAAGTTGATTATCCTCAATATTTCTCACAACAATGTAATTTGTAAAAGATTCAGTAAAAAAAAAAATATGTTCGTATTATTGTGCTGGGAATAGCAGCAGTTACAGGGGAAGCTACCGACGATCTCCAAGCCCTTACTACAGTCGCCGACGTTCTCGCTACGACAGATCCAGATCGCGCTCGTATTCGCCACGTAAGTTCATTTCTTTTTCTTCGGCACCGCCTAATATAAGCAGTCTACATGGATATGTGTCTCCTTTGAAATAACATTTATGTTTCAAGTCATGCAATTAACTCTCCTTGTTTAGAGAAATACAGTAGCAAAAACTCATTGATTTGATATTGTATAATTCGCCAAAACTTACAGTACTAGTCGTGCGTAAAAGTTTTAATTTTTGGTCATTCTATTTAACAATACACTTTCGAAGTAAAACACATTGAGCGCATGTTGAATCACATGTATTAATATTATTTAAACAGTAAATAACTTTTTATAATGATATAATAGTAATATATTTTTTAACAACATTTTAATGAACACAATAAGATAAAAAAGTGCTGTAAATTTTTTACTTTCGAAACATGTATTTTGTAATCGACTGCTTTTGTAGAGAGAATTTTTACATGTGAATGAAACAGAAATCCATGAGATTATATTCCATAACAGCATATCACTCTTAATACCATTCTTCATTCATCAGTAAGTTTGTCCATTAATTATGTGCATGAATGTTTCTCATATATACATCAGACAAATGATAAAGATAAGAACGAGGATACAATGATGAAGACGACATGCAAGAAAATGTGAAACAAGAGACATTGTGTTCAATGTTCCATTATACTCGCACAATGTTGTGAACAATTACATGTACACGCATGTAACACGAGATAATATTTATTCTGAATTAAAAATACCGCAATATAAATATTCGCGAAGCCTAATCGATAATAACAAAAATTCTTAATTTGGATTCATATTTTCGTAGACCGCTTATATTTAGTTAAAACAAGATGTTTAAGTACAAATAAGTAGTTAAATTAGCAAGAATGGAAGACAGGAGCATCAAGAAATGCATCCAATAAATCGTACGGTAGTAACTAAGTGTAACCCATATAACCTGGGTCAAACAATCATAGTTTTTGTTGCTTAATGAATTTCAGGTCGGTATTAAGTGACACGAGTGTGATGCGAGAGGCCAGGTGTTTGGGAGACCATTTGTGTGACTTGACCCTTTGACCTCAAATTTCTTCTAACAATACTGTACCGGGTCAAAAATGCAAAAACTACATTCTCACTACTGTTCTTACCTTACCTAATTCTGCATCATATGCAATTAATATATGGCATTTAAATTACGATATTGTACAATATCAATTAATGAGATAATTTAATAATATGCAAAGGAGTGTAGCATATTCTTTACATGAAAACAGTAAGGTTAGAATGGACACGGAAAACCTTATTTTCATAATGTTTCTACCATTTCCTAATAGTTTTATGAAGATAAGGTTTACGTTATCGTAACCGTATAATGACTATAAATGTGAAGGTTGGAATATAATTGAGTTTCTATTTTCCTTTGACAATTATTTGCTTAAAAAGTTGTATTCCAGCCGTTTGAACATTATTAAATATATCACTTGGAAAAGTGATATGAATCTGAAAAATGTGGTATTCCTTAATGTTTATATGCAAAAAGATACATAGAAATATATATATAAAGTAAAGGAAAACGAAACACATTACACACAGAAAAGAACGCAAAACAAAAATAAAATTAAAAAATAGAAGTAAGTTCTCTAACCTGTTTGTTTGTTTATAAGGTTTTGAATCAAGAGGTATTGGATGATAGAGGGAAGTTTGAAGTTTCACTCTGAAAAAATGAAAGTTTTGAAAAGTCGAAGACAAGATATCTGAAGATGTTTGT
Organism: Lasioglossum leucozonium; assembly: GCA_028454225.1. NCBI lineage: Eukaryota > Metazoa > Arthropoda > Insecta > Hymenoptera > Halictidae > Lasioglossum > Lasioglossum leucozonium. Next base: position 5,990,798 of record CM052207.1, on the reverse strand, counting down.
CTTGCTCGAATTTCGAAGATCCAAAGGTTTTTCGCGCTTGTGACAAAGAATATGATCCGAATCGCATTCATTTCCGGCTGAGAAGTCTCAAGCCTAGAAGAACTGCAAGCACTCTGTAAAAAGCAAGCCTCAAGACAGTAAGAAATCGTTGATCGTCAGGCCCCCGACCTGGGACAAGCCAGTGGTTGGGGGTGAAACTGGCCGAACGTTTCAGAAAATGTTCAAGAAGCATCGAAATCTTTTATAAGTAGGGAAGAGCGTAAGGTGCTCCAAGGTTTATACCGATCATATTCTTTATCAGTTGGTTTGGTTACATGGTATATTCGCAATTAGGTGTTTATAAAATAAATAAACGTATATACCTTTTCCCCTATTCCCTCCACCATCCCAAAACCTCCTGCATCCTTTGAAGAGTGACGTCCTATTGTTTTCATTTTGTATAGGATTAAGCGGCGGTCATTCATAATGAAACAACTAATAAACTCTGTTTTTAATAGAAAAGATTCATTATTTCATGCTTCGCAATATTAAACAATTTAATATAAGTATTTTTGTTATACGATGAAATATTTTAAACACAGTCATTCATAGCGTATCTGCGAAAGCAAAATTACATCGTACCAATTAATACGTATATTAATTTGCAGTATTTCCATCATATAATGATGCTTATGTATAATTTAATTTTATACCCGCATTGATTATCACTAGATTGGCAATTTGAATTATTTATAATATAAAGGAGTTATTTTTTATAATATAAATTACATGGCAACTTGTTTAAATCCTTTAATTTAAGATATATTTAATAGCTCGTTTTTTCAATATATTCATGTAACTTAGGTTCATATCACAAATCGTCGTGATTCGTGGAAATAAATCCAATCGTCTTACGGCGCTTTCATAGAAATGCAGGCTTATTAGTGTGTGTATTGAAACACTATCCGCGTGATTAAAGTCAAGAAAACATGGAATACTTTGACGTCGGTTTATTATTGAAAGTGTGTCTAATCAGTATTATAACAGGGAATTCTAATGCAGCTGCGATTAAAGAACCTTATCAAAGTCTAATTCCAACACAAGGATTGTATAAAGCTAGTGATAACGTGGTTATTTTAAATGTGACTAATTTTAAGTCATCTGTTTACGGGGACAATAAAGGATGGTTAGTCGAATTTTACAATAGTTGGTGCGGCTTCTGTTTTCGATTTGCACCTTTGTGGAAAGCTTTTGCTAATGACGTTCACGGTAAATATTATAACCGTCTTCAAACCTAAATTTCTAAAATATGCAACAATGGATACTTCAAATTTCTATTCAAAACATCTATACATACATATATAACTGTAAAAGAATACTCAAATTTTGATATATTCATTAATTGACGATTACTCAGATATATAATTACTTTAAGTAAAACTATATAAATACACGCAATACATTCGTGACACACATAAATATGTGTATAAACATATATTAAAAAAAAGGTTCAATAAAATTGAAAACAGTTTTATATTTTATTTTTAACATAATTAGTCCTTTTAACACTTCTCTACTTTTCTTAAAATCTATCTACTAAAGTCTATCAAAAACGAAGATTTCTGTACACATCTGTATGATAAATATAGCATATCTGTTGGCTTTTTTAGCCTTATCAGTTTTGTTTACCTGTGAGTAGGGATATTGTAAGTCATCATAATATATTCTTATAATTTTTTTAGACTTTATTAATGAAATAATTCTGAAGTAATTATTTATCATTACTTTATTTATGTATTAAATCAGTAATATTTTATATATGTAATATTAATTAGGGTACATTGTCTACATAAAGTTGAACATATGCTACAAGAACTTTATTTCAGTTAATCTTTTTAGCATGGAAAAAATATTGTGGTAGTAGCAGCAATAGATTGTGCAGACGATGATAACAACCCAATCTGTCGTGAATACGAAATTATGCATTATCCAATGCTTAAATATTTTTCTGTGAATGCACATAAATCATCAATGGGAGTAGTGATGCAAAAATATGATACCGTGAATGAGCTGAGATATGGTTTAATTAATCTATTAGAAAATGAACAACAAGAAGGACGTGGTATTTCATGGCCTAATATCACACCATATAGGTACCTAAATACACACATCTTTTTAAAGCTACAGTTATCATCCTAACAAGAATTCTTTATTTAATGCCATAGGAATTATGAAACTACAAACATTTGGACAGCCGTACCACATACTGTGAAGTACTTTTTCTTACTCTTTGAGAAAACAGACTCGCATTTAGGAGCTGAAGTTATATTAGACATGCATAAAATTCCAATATTACAAATAAGGAGAGTAACATCTGAAAATGAAATATTATGCGAGACAAACAAAATTACCAATTTTCCGAGTCTAATAGTTTTTACCCGTAATGAGACACAAAAATTTCTTAAAATCAGAGTACCTACAAGAGAAGGCACTTATAACACTATTATGCAGTATATGATCTCGAAAGGGGAAAATATTAACGAACAAAATTTTACAAGAATTCATTCAACAGAGGTAAACCATAAATTAACAACTACCTCTATCTCAAAGGAACAGAAACTAACAGAAAGACCAAAAAGTACAGAGGTAACTGATGATCATTTGTATCAATTGGATTTAGAGAACACTTTGAAATATTCTATCAACCATGAAATTCCACTGCATAAAGTAATAAACGGGGAGAAGATGGATGCACTAAAAAAGTATTTAAATCTGTTAGCTGATTATTTCCCTCTAAGACATGGGAATATCTTCTTAGAAACTGTTCGTGACATTATCAAAAAACGGGATAATATATCTGGCGAAGAATATAGTCAAATAATCAAATCTACAGAAGAAGAAATGTCACCCATATATTCTGGACCTGCACAGTGGGTTGGATGCAAAGGCAGCAAAGAAGGCTATCGTGGTTACACTTGTGGTCTTTGGACCATGTTTCATATGTTAACAGTTAATTATGCTATTGAGAATAAAGACCCGAAACACGAGCCAAGAAAGGTATTGGAGGCCATGCATGGATATGTAAAACATTTCTTTGGATGTGCTGATTGCTCCCAACATTTTGTGGAAATGGCTGGGAGAAATAAAATTTTCGAGGTGTCCAATGTTAACGATAGTATTTTATGGCTCTGGTCAGCTCACAATGAAGTAAATGCAAGATTGTCGGGTGATAATACAGAAGATCCAAAACACAAAAAAATACAGTATCCTGCAGCAGAACATTGTACAGATTGTAGGTATGAAAATGGTACTTGGAGTGAGGAAAACGTTATACGTTACCTCAAAACAAAATACAGCTATAAAGGAATAAATTATTATGGTTCGACTAACGAACGTAAAAATAATGACGAGAAAATGAAAATAAGACAAGAGAGACTAGTATTGAATAAATATGTGACTAGTAAAAAGCTTGGTTGGGACTTCACAATTTTTGATATAAGTATCTGTGTTGTCTTATATGCTGCCTCTACTGTCATACTTATATTAGTCTGTATAAAATTTGCAGTTAAACGAACTTATAAGAAAAAGACATATGTTAGTTTGCTTGGCAGAGTATGACTTCTTTTTAATTGTTACAATTTGTAAAATCAAAATAATAAGCAAGGAAATTAATAGAAAAACGATTGAGATTGCTATGTTTATATATTGTACATATTTTATTATTTTTTTGTCAGATTATTTTTCATAAGAATGTAATATTTAGATACAAATTTTTAATTGCTTCTTTTATACATGTGTTGACTAAAATTATGACACAGAAATCGTAGTTATATGTATTCATTGATGAGATGTTGTATATCTAAAGTTTTTAAAGCAACGAACGTGACAGATATTTATGTTTAATGTATAAAATTTTTTAATACGATTTATCGTTTTTGTAATAAAATAAGTTTTTTATAGTAATTTACTCCTTAGTCACAAATGAAAAGATCCAAATTTTTATATAGATGTTACTGAATGTTAAACATTTTTATGTTGAAGTAAAAACTATGTAGTATAGTGACTGATAATTAGATTTATCGTTTAGACACACAGAATAATACATATACTTCCAGACTAGTCTTATTAATGTACAATTATATTATATCATTCATTTAAATAACTTTCAATGTACATGGGCATGTGGATTTATAGAAACGTTTCCAGATTTTTATTATATGTAAATATTGAACGAAACTCTTCCACTCTTCTATTAAACATGTATCTATCACAATATCCATATATCAACATTTGTATCACTTGTTTAATGGCGATATAAACAATTTTGTAAATAATAATAATAATAATAACAATATGTAGCACAAGGGGAATAATTTGTGTGTGTCCTACTTTCCGTCTATAGGACATGTCTAAATTGTGAACAGAAAATAAAAATTAATACCTTTAACAAACAATGTCTTGTCTTTATGATATTTTGAGAACTTAACGATTTCTTTGAAATGTACATATACAGAGTTTTCCAATAGATTAGATTTGTCACAACATATTTTCCATGATGGCGTTCACCAATCGTCATCTGTAGACTATGAAAAGTTTTTATTTATTCTTGTTATATGTTAAAATTAAGAAACTCGAAATTGTTTACATTTAAGTATGTTTTATTTTAAAAAGACACGCAGCAGCTCTTACTGGTAAACCCTGTATATTGTTGTACGTATACAATTAATGCTTATTTATTTTTGGAACTTGATAGATGCCATGAACTTTTTGTATCCCATATTATACCATTATGTGGTAATTGAGATGTTATATAAGGAAGTATCCATGTAAGGTACCATCGTTCACCTAGTACTTCCTTTATATTTTGTTTCAGTCCTAAATTATATATATGAATCTTTTTATTGCTTTCGTTAGCTACATTACCATGAACGACTAAATGAAAGTGATAAATGCATAAAACTCCGGTATACAACATTCCTACGGTAGATACAATATACAACATTAAGTAAAATTGATCTATAGAACCATCGAAACCAAAAACAAATATCGCCAATGGGAAAACAATTTTTATAATCGACATAGGAAACTCAAAATGTATCCTATCCCAAATAAAGAGATTATTAAAGCAAAAACTATACGTTGTTGCTATAAACAGGTACAAGAGGAACATGATAAAGTATCGATGGTTATAATGACCGACACAACAACCAGTAAAAATGCAATGATGGTCCCTCTTTAAAATACAAATATCACATGTTGGACAGTGCCATGAACGTGGAGGTGCAAGCGTTTCACAAGAAGCACACAGCCTCCAACCGTCTTTAGTATTTGCAGCACTTATAGGCATAATGTCTCTCCTAGTACTAGTATCGCAGAAAACTATAAACGTGAAATTTCCAACAATGTTCAACATGATGAAATTTCCAAGAAGAAAGTTTAACGTGTACGGTAGAGATCCAAATCCGTATAGAGCCGGTAAAACCACCCATAATTCAAACCAATATATTAGAGGTATAATGGCTAATATAAATGTCATCGAAAAGAAGTCGCTTAATGTTCGAGGCCATATCTTTTTCCTCATAATCATTTTGAAGAATTTCTTTCTTTCTTTTCGTGGAGCACGTGATGATTGTCGGCAAATGCAACCGCCTCTGCTCCATGTATGTCCGTTTCACAAAAGTGTCAATTTAACCTAAAAGATACCTATGCATCACTGGTTGTTTCATTTTCTTTCTATTTTTTAATATTCTCGTGTAAGTATATTATTTAATGGTTTTATGAATCGGTACTCACGAGTTATTTGAATGAATTCATTATTGTAGGTATGTACATAAAGGTACATTACGTTTCCAGCGCCGCGTTTAGCGACCTCTCCGGCGCCCAGCGCCACTGTTCTGTATTTACCTCTGGTATTTATAAATGTATTGGATACACAGACAAAATTTAGCGCGCGATTTCTGCGTGTTGTTATTTTGTTTCGTGATTTTGAATAACTAATAATATGCCAAGTACTGAGGAATTTCCATTCCCTTTTCCACCGTATACTATACAAAATCAATTTATGAAAGAATTATATAAATGTTTGGAGAATGGCAATTTAGGGATCTTTGAAAGTCCAACAGGTACCGGTAAGTCTATGTCAATTATTTGTGGTGCTTTGAAATGGCTAATTGACCATGAAGAATTTGAAAAGGATGAATTAAAGACGGCAATTTCTGAACTTGATAAGAAAATAAACAGCCATTCCAATACTTCCGATGACTGGTTATTCGTACAGACTGAACAAATGCAATTGAATGCTGAGAGACAAATAATTCAAAGAAAATTAAACAGTATTCTTCAGTACGAACATAAAAAAAATTCGATCAAAGAAACACTAAAAAATGCAAATAATACAAACAAGTTACACGAACGTATAAAACCTGGTAGTACAAAACAAAAAGAAGAAACAGAAAATGAATTACCATTGGAAAAAGTGAATGTAATGCAAGAAGAAAAGATTGAAGAAGAATTACTTTTAGAAGATGTCCAGAATTTGGATAGTTCTGAAAGCGAGGAGGATGAAGAGGATGTCTATGAAAACATTAAAATCTTTTTTTTGTTCAAGAACACACTCTCAGCTTTCGCAATTTATAGGAGAATTGAAGAAAAGCCCTTATTCAAAAATAGTATCGGTTGTGACACTAGCATCCAGGTAACTCTCCCATTTTTTTTTCTAGACAAATTCTATTAGCCAGAGTTTATTTTTACATATGTACATTTTGAATAATTTTAGGCAAAATTATTGTATTAACAAGAATATTAGAAGATTGAAACAATTGAATTTAATGAATGAGCATTGTTTGCAGTTACAAAAGAAAAAAACAACTGTTAAAGATGAAAAAGATCTGAAAAGAAAGAAAGTCATGACGAATTGTCCATTTTTACCAGGTAATCAAGACCTATTAATAGGACAAACGATAACACAAATTCAGGATGTCGAAGAAATTGTACAAAAAGCAGAAAATATTAAAACTTGTGCATATTATGCATCAAGAAAAGCAATTCCACAGGGGCAAGTTATATTAATTCCATATAATTCTGTTTTACATAAAAACACTAGAATTAGTTCTGGAATCAAATTAAAGGGAAACATATTAATAATTGATGAGGCCCATAATTTATTGGATGCTATTGAAAGAATGCATAGTGTTATGATTTCAGGAAGAAATATATTGCATTGCTATAGCCAACTTTCGCAATACCAAAAAAGGTATTAACTAAAATTTGCTTATATATTAATAATTATTATTGCTATTTACCCTATTCTATTTTAGGTTCCAAGCTTTGTTCTCTGCTAAAAGTATATTAAGCTTAAGTCATTTAAGTTTTTACTTGAAAAAGCTTCTAACCATTTTTGGTGCTACTATAAAATCAAATCCTAGTGATGTTCTTAATACTGAAACAACTCCAAAATTATACAAAATTGAAGAGTTTGAGCTTATGACAGAAATTGACAATATAAATATATTTGAGTTGTTGAAATTCATTAAGAAATCCCGATTGACTCATAAACTTCAAGGTTTTATGGAGCAGTATGGAAATCAATTAAAAATTCAAAAGAATCATGCAAAAACATCTGGTGTAACACAATTTTTAAATACTATCAAAAACAAAAGTTCGGAGCACAATGAAACCGAAACTGTTACTGATACAGTATCTGAAGAGCAACAATCAAATAATCCACTAATATCAATTGTGAGTTTTATTGAATGTCTACAAAGTAATTGTAGCGATGGACGAATATTTGTTGTTCCTGGTTCAACCATTGGTCAAAGCATTATCAAATTTTTATTATTAAATCCAGCTGCCCATTTTCATGACATTGGTATGTATATGTGTTTAAATTACAGGTGTACGAGAACCTGACTCATTTCAACCCGTCCCAACCATTGGGTACTTGATATTTTCAGGTTCTCGTACATCTGTAGTTCAAATGTTATTGCTATTCAAATTGTTTTATGGAAATTTAATACTCGAACATTTATAGTACATGATGCCAAAGCTGTAGTATTAGCTGGTGGAACAATGGCACCAATGGATGAATTTACAGAACAATTATTTATAGCAGCGGGTGCTGCACCTGAGAGGATTGTCACATTCTCATGCGATCATGTAGTTCCACAAGAAAATATAACATGTAGTATTGTGACATGTGGTCCAACTGGCATTGAATTTGAGTTCAATTTTCAAAATCGACAAAATACGAAACTGGTGTATATTTAATAAATGTAACAATAATGTAAGTTGTTATCTATAATACATTTTATACCTTGAATATTTCAGTTAGATGAACTAGGGAGAGCATTGATAAATATATGTAATATTGTACCAGCTGGAATCGTAGTATTTTTACCTTCTTATAATTTTGAAGAATTACTGTACAAACACTTAGACAAGTCTGGTATCATAGCTAAAATTTCTTTAAAGAAGTGTGTTTTTCGAGAGCCTAAATCAACTACGCAGGTATTTTGTTCGCTTATATTAGTAGAAAATTTGTTTTAAAGTTTCATATAATGCATACACAAATTTCAAAAACAAATTTTTCAGGTAAATGAAATTTTGGAGCAATATGCGCATCGTATTAAAAAAGCCCCAGAGCCCACAAAATGGATCATTATTATTCAGTGTAGTAGGTGGTAAACTAAGCGAAGGTTTAAATTTTTCTGATGACTTGGGTAGATGTGTCATAGTAGTAGGAATGCCATATCCAAATATTAAATCGCTAGAACTACAAGAGAAAATGAAATATTTAAATGAAAACGTTGTATGTACATATCTTTTCATAGAAATATGTAATACAGGTAGAGGTGTGCGAGAACCCGAAAATTCTCTAGAATCTGTTCCGATTCCGAATAAAATTATCTAACCCGTTCGGACCCGACATTTTTGGGTTCTCGCACATTTTTAAATACAGGATAGTTAAAAATCTTTGTTTTCTTGTGTTTTCCAGAAATCTGGTGCTGGACAAAATTTTTATGAAAACTCCTGTATGAAAGCTGTGAATCAGTGTATTGGACGAGCTATTCGACATATTAATGATTATTCAACGGTTGTATTATTTGACAAACGATACTCCCAAAAAAACTAAAGCACTTCCACATTGGATTCAACGAACAATAGTTAATCATAGTACCTTTGGTAGCATGATCAGTATCATAGCTAAATTTTTTAGTAAAAAAACGAAATGAATTCAACAAAAAATAATTCCTTTTAAATTTAAACAATTTTACTTCTAAAATACTGTGATTTATAATATAGTGTATAAATTTACTACATGAAATTTGCTAATTGTACATTAAACTTGTATGTTAAGTCATGACAATAAACTTGTCCAGGGTACAATATGCAACATGGGAAGTGTGACTGAAACAAATTCATTACATAGGCTTTCCTTTAACACTTACATTTAAAAAGATTTAAACATTACATTTTACATATATATTTAAAGAACATACTCACGTAATGTATTGCGTTAGGATAATTTTGTGGTTGAATAGTAAAACCACAATACTTTTTGTAACGGGCTCCTTGTTTTCCTAAAATAAATTCTAATTTTTTCGGTATAGTGAGGATTTTATGCCATGACTTTTTAATTTCTTCTTCTTCGCCCTCATTGTTACTTGTGTAACTTTTAACACTTATCTTTGTATTATCTTCCTGCAAAAAGGATAAACACATATCTATAAAATTTGTAAAAGCTTTATCATTTATATAAATAATTATATTTACTTCTTCTTCTTCTAAGGAGTCAGAACTAAATGAAAACTCTGGAATAGTGGGTGGTATACGACCTCCAGTATAAAATTGTACACCACATTGATCAGAGTAGATTTCTAAGGTACTATATAAATATATTATATTTAAAATAATAGTATTCTGTAATAATACTGCATTGTTAGTAATTTCATAAATCTGTACCGTCCACTTTTTACATGCCACGCTTTCGCAACAAATAAACTTCCAGATTGTCCATTTTTTGTAATACAAAAATTATGATCGTAGCCTTCCCCTGGTGGCACCTACATATAGACAACTGTTCTCAGTATTTCTAAACAGTATTTTTATAGTAATATTTAGTTCTTTTATACCTTTTCCATGTATTCACCTATAATTCTTGGTATTCTAAAATCCATCACAGTTCCACCTACTCCACGTATTGTACCTGTTGGTACAGGATCTGTATAATCCGAGAATGTCCATCGATCACAATTAAAAAGTATTTTATGTTTTTTTAATTCTATTTCTCCTGCATCCTACAACATACTTGATATCAATAAACTACTTAAATGAATATCACGTTTTAAAATACACTATTACTTACATGCCCAGCTAAGTTAAACATCGAACCATGTGATAGATTTATTATTGTTGGTTTAGATGTTGTTGCTCTCATACATATGTCCAACTTATTATCTGTAGTTAATTTAAATCTTACTGTGGTTAACACTGCACCTGGATAGCCCTCCTCTCCATCTGGGCTTAAATAGCTCATGACAACTGAACATCCAGCAATATACGAGTCCCAAACTTTACGACCAAATCCATTTGTCTAGAGAAAATGTATAATACTTAAATCAGATAATATACAATGGTACAAGATATTTAAAATTAATTTACCCCTCCATGTAAATGATGTTTTCCATTGAAATCATTTTGTGTTAATTGATAATCTCTACCTCTGATAGTAACGTATCCATCTTGAATACGATTTGCACATCTTCCTAGTATGCATCCAATAAATGGATTTGTCACAGGATTCATGTATCCTATGAAAATCAGATGTAGGGTGCTAATAAATATTAATGTGACTTAATTATTTGAAATACATGAAATCAAACCTTTTAAATCATCAAATCCAAGAACAACGTCAGCAGAGTGTCCGTACTTATCTGGACACTTTAAAGACATAATCGTGGCTCCCCAAGTAATAACAACAACTTCCATTCGATTAGCATTTATGATAGTATATGATTTTACTATTTTTGGTATAGAGTCAGTAAACATTTGGTTTTCATCATTACCTGATTATTTGTAATTTACGTTTTATACAAATCATCATTTATTCTGTGCTGCTGTAATACATAATAAAACAACCTACCAACCCAAATTTCTCCAAATATTCCTTCTGTGATTGTTATATTTTTACAATTGCATCCTTGAAAATCCATGTTTATTAATAAAATTAGAACCAATATAATGAATTTGAAGCAATATTGTTGTAACAAAATTAAAATGATACAATAATTTTCACACATTTAAAATTTTTTTCTAGCTTACATAATGGCAAGTCACTTGTTTTTTTTAAATATGCACATACGGATATAAAAAACATAGAATATTTATTACCATGAAAATATATGTGAAAGAAAATTTAAGGTGCTATAATAAAAAAAAAGATGTAATTTGTTTTCTGCTGTTATTTGAAATGATTTATTAATAATAATAAAGCATCACCTACAATCTGTGATGCTTGAATGTTACAATAATTGTAATAATTAATATAATATATATTCCAGTTACTATTTATAATTTATATAATTAATATTTATAGAATAATGTACAATGCTTGGAAAAATACATGAATTTTTAGTGCAAATTAGACACCGCATCGATACGTTTCCCGTTCAGTTATTTTTTGTTTAAATTTCATTACATTTAAATATGTCGAGTAAAAAATCGAAGACGATATTCGTTATTGCATTTCTTTAACGTATTTACTTCTTTTAAATTTTGCATACTATAAATTGAATATTTGTTGCCTGCATTCCCATATTATTCTATTTCTCGCGTATTCGTAATTATTGATGGTCGTGCAGTGCCCAATGTCTTGTTTGGCAAAGTATATTCACCACAGAAAATTCTCTGAAATCCCTATCTCATCGTACAACGTTTTTAAGTTATATTACACAAAATGTTTTTTTTCTTAAGCTTTGGGTTCTGCATTTCATTACTTTTTAAGGCGCACACCAAAGCAGTCATTTGTTACTTAAATACATGTGGAACACATTGCACTTAGCTTATTAGTAATACTCTTACAACTACAGAGTAATTTAAAATTTAAATAAATCGTCAGTGATTACGGGTTGCAGTACATTCTACGTCCTCTTAGTTCATATATTACAAAGAAAAATACTGACAAAAATTAATTTCACACACAAATACCGAATAACCGAACAACTGCGATAACTCCTCGATACGAATTGTTTCCAGGTATCATTAAGCAAAATTATTTAGCATATTATACAACAAATAAACATATAAAGAATGGAGGAGATATTGCAGTAAATACTTTTGTGTACAATGAAAGCACACATGTTTCACAATTATCATCTTGGTCATAAGTGTTATTGTACAAATTACTAATTTGTAAGCAGCATGCAGTATTACTGTAATTTCAACAAGGAAATATTTACAATTTCAATTTATACTGAAAGAAACATGTTCAGACAACAATGGTTTTGGTTTTGTATAATTTAAAAATAAAATTAAGAGATCAGTAATAAATTAGTTAGAAAATAATTAGTTTATGTATATGTAAACCAAGTGTTTTAATACATATAGATTTTTAAATGTTTACGCTGTCAACATTATGATTCTAACGTGTGAAACATCACTTGTACAGTTACTCTGAACATTGTTTCTTAGAAAATTGTATCTAATTAATGGAACATATCATCTATGAATGGTCTTTAATGAAATACAAAACTGGATGTTTCTCTTACTTTAAGCTAAAGAAGTTATAATATATAAAAAATAAATATAGCTTAGACTAGCACTGTTGGCGATCATATGCCATTACACAATTGATAATTGATAGCTGCCTAATATTGTATTTTGTATAAGTAAATTATTGTTACTATCAACAATTACTGATATTAGCATTCTAAGATTTCATTAAATATTTTTCAATTACATTGGAAGCATTTTCAATTTTTTTGTGTCTCTTAATATATTAAGTACATGATACTAGCACCGTAGAATATCTTTGTACAGCATAGAAAGGCATACCCATGAAATATTATTCTATAAGTTTCTATTAATAACATCATAAATATTTCATCAGTAATCGAAGTTTGAAAAAGTATGAGTATAAACCAGATGAGTTATTTTACTTCGTACGTAATAAACTATAAATATACCAATTTAATGGGTTCGCTTTTCTTGCTTAAGAAACACTTAAATACATCTTTAATGCTTTGCTAATTCTACTTTGAGAAAAAATTTTCTTGGTGAAATCTTTTAAAAATTTTGTTGATAGATCAAAGTAAATTTTATCAAAAAGAAACTTCACTACGCACTTCAAAATCTATACTTCATGAGTATATTACAATATTTTTTCAAGTCTATCAGATATTAAACTCCACCAAAAAATTCTTCTTCAAAGTAAATTCTTTTTTCTTTCTTCATCTTTACTGTATTTTATGTACATTGCAACATATCCTACAATACTGATTATCATTCAAGAAATTATTGCAAAACCATAGAGTTCTTGAGGAAAGAATCTGTACCGCTTTTTGTTTATATATAACATTCTAAATGAGGTCAAAGAAATAAATGAATTATTTTGATTAGATAAAACATGGCGTAGAATATACGCAACATGTAAATAAGTTTTGATTGGTTTGTAAGTTTAATCTAAATTATGTAACTGTTACTTTACATTCTTGAACCAATAAATTAAATATATATGTTCATATAAAAATCAAGTTTAGTTAATATCTTTTTAGTAGTTAGAGAGAAATAAGATATATTGATCAAAATACAGAGTATTACAAGTATTTCTTTTCCTTCTTTCGTGCGATTGGTAAAAAAGGAACAGAATCATGGATTCTTTTTAATACCCAGTATTTCGATTATTTATTAACAATTTGAGAATAAAATAATTTCTGAGGCACTCGTGCACTTAAAAATCCAAAAAATATTTTAGATTATACTGTACAAAGTGTGATCTATATAAAGGAATGTATCGACCATTGTTACATTGTTAAACAAATAGTAACTATCCAATATATTTTTATATGTACAATGTTGATTATGTATATGGAGTGTTTTCGTTCTAAAACAATTTTCCAAATATATCACACCTTAGATGGCTATATACTTTTTATAGCTATACTAAGTATGTTAAACACTTTTCTACAGGTACGCCAATCACTTGAATGCATACTGTTCTTTATATATATAAAAAAAGTGTCGTTTTGACTGCTCATGGCATATTAAATTAAGTCTACTATGCTGGTAGCTCACAAATGCATAAAAAATTCCACTGTACAAATTTTTCACACGTGTACCTAGTGCCATGGTGTCTGTATAAGAAGTAAAAGATAGTAAAATAATTGTAAAACCTGACACAGTATAATGGCAAACAAAAAATGCATGTCTATTATCCTACTTATGCATTACAAATATTTCATGTAAAAAAACCTGTATATACAGGAAAACATTGTGATATTCGATTTGTATTAACTAGTATTTACGACCTAGAATTTTCCTATTTAGTATACCTAAATGTATTGTCGTAAAGTAACGGTGAGAAAAATTATATATGATTTCGTATGTGTAATAATTGAATTTATTAGTCTACCATGTATCGATCATTATTCCAATCGCATGTAAAAATGAATAATTTTAAGTTTAGATTTGCATGACCCCTTAAATGTCTTAACTATAGCATCAATGTTTTCCTGCTTATTTATATTTATAAGTTATTATTTTTATTACACTATACAATAATCAGATTTAATATTCTTTTATTTTATCAGTAAACGTAAATTTTGATGGAATGTAAACTATTATTAAGATAAATATGTCTATTACATGTTTTTGGATACATATGCAAGTACTGAAGATGAACCTAGCTGATCTCTTCTTTATGCAGTTGCATGGATACACAAGATATATACAAATCTAATTGTCTAGGTCTACAGTTGGGGACAAAATGAAGTGAAAAACTTTTGAAAAATTGGACCAAACAACTTGAGTTTTTTTGAAACGTTAGAAGGATTAGTTTATTGGGTAATATGTAAAAATAATTTTTCAAAATTGCTATTGCCCGGAATTTCGAAGAAAAAGTCACGATTTTTAACTTTTTTTTATCTGTTCCTGTAATGAAAATTTAAAATATTTTTTTTTGTAACTTTGACCGACAGTAATTTTTTTATTAATTTTTTTATACATTACCTAGTAAATGAATCATTTTAATATCTTAAGAAAACTCAAGTCGTTTGGTCCAATTTTAGAAAAATTGTTAGTTTTAAAAGAGTGTCCATTTAATTTTATCCCTGACTGTATATTCAAAGAATTCGATTTTAAATGTTAAAAAAAAATTAGTTTATAGTTAGTAAGAAATTAGTAATTTAATGACTGTACTGGCACATGTCATGTAAAACCCCTAATCTCATTCTTATTCAGCAGAATGATGAGATTTCACTGAGTCTTTTCCATAACGTGAGTTTATTGAGCAGGACGTATATTTGGAATTCTTGTAAGATCTATTTCAATAGAACTGTACGATAGAGAGAACTTCTGACTGCCGCAATTTTCGACATTGTTACACTAACAAAAACTACATCTGATAAAATCTAAACTTCTTTGGCAACCAGATTAAAGAAGACTTTATCCTATAGATAGTTCATAAGAGGATATCATTGATACTGTCAAAAATATCAGGCCAATCACATACAAATCTTCCGAGATCACACTCAGAAAAGAATTCAAAGAATACATCCTAAATAACTACGCAACTGCAAAAAAAACAGCTCTTGCACTTTGCACCAATTTGTTATACAAAGCAGGAATCAATTAAGAAATACCTTTTACGAAAACCAATACAAAGCCAATCTGACTAGTGTTATCATCTCGTCTCCCAGCACATCGTAAACACTATCTTGCATCGTCTGTTCAGAAGTCATGTGATCCTAGTTTGAGTATTTATACTTACTATAAAATCTACATAATTGAAACGAAAAATCCGAAAGAATACTTGGAAAGAAAGAAGAAAGGAGTTTTCTTCTAAAAAATATGTAGTTTTAATTATAGCTTTTGTTGCAGTAGAATCTATAGAATATAAATAATATAATCTACAGAAAAGAGTAGAATCTAGAAAAACTATTTACGAGTATGCAAAGTTATTGCATACGATATCAACAACGGATGCAAGATGTGCGGAATGTATGAATAAAATATTTGTAATACATACAATTTAAATAACAGTACATAGTATCGAATGCATAATGCAAACTATACAATCCCGACATTCACGTTATTTCTACAAAACATGAGACATACCAGTTCTTTAACAAATTAAAAACAGTCTGATTGGATATAAGAGGTCTTTCACGACAATGTCTCAGTATTTATACATATGGAATGTGAAATTCTTACTATATTCGATGACCTGCACTAATATATGAAAAAACGTCCTGCAGGAGGCAGTGCTTTCAAAATGTGTATCGCAATATTCTCTTGTCATGAAGATTTGATCGATCTCTGCCACGTCAGATACTCTTTGATTCATATAATTCTAATTAAATGTTACTTTCAAGATTGACAAACATTCGGATTATTAATTATATCTATATCGTCTTTATTATTTTAAATAAGCCAATGCTATGACAAAAATTCTCTTTCTAATTCCGAAATACTTGGTTTCCTACTTCTGTTCAACCGACGATTAGCTTGTAAAGGTATAGTGCCGTCCTGGCTTTGCCCGTGTACCGGAATATCGAGTAAAGTTTCTCTGTGCTCTCGCGATACTCCATCTCGATCGAAGGTCACGGGAGAAAATCGAACCCTACTAATAGAAATTTGACTATCTTTAGCTGAGACGTAGCTCGAATCCTCAGACGTCAAAGAATCCGGTGGGGTAGGATTCGTCGGTGTGCCGGAACCCGAGTTGTTTTTGCTAACGCTCTTGTTCGGAGAATTATACGAATAATTAGATCGTTTCAAACTCGATCGTAATCGACTAACAACTTCTAAATTGCTCGGTCGTTCGCCCGAGTTCGAATTCGAATCATGCGAGTTCTGACGTGTCAGTATTTGCGAACCATATTCTTGATTAAGCATACTAGGACTATACGTTCCTACGTTTGAGATGACGTTCGAAGGTCGCTGGTAATAATGTCCGGGCGAGTTGAAAGAATAATCGTCCTCATCTTCTAGACGAAACGTTGGGTTAACATTACTTTGACTCGACGTGCTTGCGTTCGAAACATTGGATGAAGTACGATGATGAGTATACGGAGGAAGTCTTGATACAGGCCGAGCCGGACTATTTATACTGCTCGGATTGTCATAAGCGTGTGGGAATTCAGGGCACTCAAGCATTCTATCACTGGAGGAGAAAAGTATATGTGAGCATAACATTTGATAGAGGTGTGCGAGACCCGAAAATGTTGGGTCGGAACGAATTCTCGAACGGAGCGGTTCTCCTATATTTTTGGGATTCTAGAGTATATTAGAGTTCACAAATATTCTCGAGAATCCCGAAATTTTCATGAACCCGACGATTTCCTGACCTGCCTCAGCCATCGACATATCCCACATTTTCGGGTACTAGTACACCCCTAAAATTTGAGAATTTATCGTCAATACTATTGCAAACACTTACTGGTAATCTGTAGGTACAAAATACGTTGGTTCTGGTTGTCTATAATAGTCTGGTGGAACAACTGTGTACACTGGCGGTCCGTAGTCTGGAAAGGGAGCAACATTGCCCATGTATATCGTTGGTACTCTTTCCATTCGATCTACTCTTCCTGCATCGTGTGTAAATACATCTTCGTTACTAGTGCTGCTGCTCTTTCTTCTAGGACTTGGTGTTGGAGCGTTAGAACCTGCCGTACTACTCGCGTAGTGTTGAGGTGAGTCCGTAAATCTCAAAGGTTTATCGGGCATCACGCTGGGCGGAAGACCTGGTGCTATGCCACCCATGTTACTTAAGAATGGCCTATAGTAGTGGTAAGAATTATCTCACTTATAATTGAAATGATTTAAAAATTCGATAAGCATTCAGAAAATGCAGTCAGTCTCATAACTGGTGGCATACAATTTATGTGACTGACTGTAGATATGATTATAAATAAAATCTTTTACCTGTAATGTCTAGCTGGTCCATGATACGTGTTATGGGGATAACCACTACTTGAACTAAACTCGTAATCAGGACCAAGATAGCCAGAATTACGATTTGATCCAGTATCCGCTTGAAACCACCATCTTGAAGGTTCTTCTTCGCTGTCGCCAAGCCGAGGATACAATCTTGGATGAATTGGGGATATGTTTGACATTCTTACATCATATCCAGTTGCTACTCCTGCTAGCATAGCTGCGATATTGTACAACACCAGTTCTATTATGCTTAACTTTGGTTTTTTCATTTCTCCATTATAGAGAGTTGGCATTGGAACAGGCATTGGCATGATGTAAGGTCCAGTTAATCCAGGTTTCAAGGGATAATCTGATGTTACCCAGTCAGATGAGAGATCAGGCGCTACAGCTGTATAATCTACAAAAACAATCAAATTTCTACAATAATAATGGTGGTATTGGTGTATATTCATAAAAAGCACAGACATAATATATTTTTACTTTCCTTTTTACAATATAAAATAGTTTAGAATACTTTTTCTCTTGCTAGTATTTTCTTTAGTATTATTTATAGAAATTACTTACAATTAAATTTGTTTACTTCTTACCTTTAGAAACTTTCAGAAGATTTTTTTATAAATGTTATATAAATCTATTGTATTAAATTCCTAGTAAACTAGTTTAGTATTGTAGTTGCATCATGCTTACATGTTATTGAATTACTTACAATTATTTATGTGTACAAGCACAATATAATACGTGCATTGTATTAAAACATTACATGCTGCGTTCTTGTTTTAACTATTTGTTACTATCAATAAATCCTATAAAGCTTATACATTATTTTTCTAGAAAACAATGACATAAGCGCAAGATCATATCTTAAAAATGAGCCATACTTGTTGGAAAATATTGGATCTCTGAAAATGAAGCAGAGTATAAAGGAAGGAAAAAATAAAAATACTTGAAAGATAGTAAGCATTTACTGTAACTAATTTTAAATCAGTTTCTATACCCAATCTGATTTCCTATTTCTTC
The DNA here is from genome assembly GCA_028454225.1 of Lasioglossum leucozonium. NCBI lineage: Eukaryota > Metazoa > Arthropoda > Insecta > Hymenoptera > Halictidae > Lasioglossum > Lasioglossum leucozonium. The sequence goes on along the minus strand of CM052207.1, from coordinate 5,971,649 downwards.
ATTTTGAAAAAATCTTAGTTTGTCTTAATTTTGTTTATTGGTTTATTGAATAAAAGTAGACAAACAAAATTGATATTGTCCATTATATACAAGTAATTATTTGGCAGCACTCCCTGTTTTATAATAATTTGCATTTGATATTTTACACGAAAATCAGAATATGTAGGAATATAAAAAAAACTAACGGAGTATTTGCTCAAAAATGAGATTGGAAGTTTAGGGTAAGAAAAGGACCAAACCCAATTGGCATTAACAGTTAGGATCCTACTGGAAGCATGCAGAAGGATTCTCTTACGCTCGGCTATTGGCAAAAACAATTAAAAAAATTTAAATATATAAAAAGCAGACAGAAAGAATTCTATTACTTTTTTTGTTTTATTTTTATAGTTAGTATAGTAATCGAAACAAGAGTGCAAAACTCAGTTGTCTTACAAAGAATTTAGTGTGTATACTTCTTTTTAAACATACACAATTGAAGTTATTTACGAAGAAAAAAAACATTACATTTAATTCGAAGTTGTTAAATGCTACTGAATTACCACAAACCGAGCGTAAAAATTTAGAAAACGAAAAAACAAAATTCAATGTGTCGAACTGAAAAGGTTTTATTGAAAAATTTTCTATTTCTAAATACAAGTGTGTGTGTCGCTCCGTGTGTTGAATGTGATGTGTGCAAAATTTCTGAATCTAAAAAATGTAGAGAGACTATGGTAATACAAAAATGAAATCGCTGTTAAATTGGGCTGAACAATTGACACAAATCAAAAGTTGATTCAAAATGCATCTGAGACAACAAGGAGAACAGTACAACTCTACTCACAATCGAAATATTATGCTCTATATAATTTTGATTTTTTTAAGTCACAAAATTACAACTACAGTGAAAAAATACACGTTTTCTGTAAACGCTCCTAAATAAGAGAAACAATATTCAACTAGACTTTTTGTTGTAATGGCAGAAGCATATGATTTTTTTCACATAGTAGTGGGCTGTTAGCTCTGCTTTGTTAGAATGTTATGTACTCCAAACAACATCAGAAAAGAACCAACACCAGAAAGACTGCATTTACATTTTATGTACTCATTAAATTATAGTTCAAAATACGAAGTTCTTATCAGTTTAAATTAGGATAAATAATGTTTAGATTATTGGAGGGTAAAAATTACCCTTTATTAAAATATTTTAAAATAACAAAATAGCCATTGCGTAATTTGATAGACATTTGTATTTTGATAAAAGCTACTTTGATAACAAGGGTACCAAATAATAAGAGTAAAATTAATTTCAATTTTTCATCTAGTCCCTGATAAAACTTTTAAACTATTTCCTATTAGAAGATAGATAAATCACGATATGTATCATTCTAAATAAATTCAACCGAATAAAATAATCTTAAACACAACACTATCAATGTAAAAAAAGATTTGTAACTGTACATGTATTGCTATAATAAAATATATTTATATACTTTATACTAATATATTTAGGCATATCTCTATAAGAAACAGCAAACGTAGAAAATCTAACTGAATAGTGTACTCATGCACTCCTACGAAAAATAACTTTAAGCATAATCTACTTAAGAAGAATTTAGCGAAAAGGGGGGGGGCGGGGAGAAAGGAAACCCTTAAATATAAAACATAAAAAGGCACTGTCCATCTGAGATCTCTGCTTCACTACAATGCGCAAAAAAGTAAAACCATTATTTATCGAGGCTAACTGTGATAAAGAAAGAAAAACGGTCAGGTCTTTTACAAAATGTAAAACGGTTTCGCAGCAATGTGAAGAGACTTACGAGTGGGATAGATGCTTTCCTCAGAAAGGCCTGCAGTAAAGAAAATATAGGGTTGTTACTAAAACATATAAAACAGAAAGAAGGCATATTCGTGAAATGCGTTTATGAGTTTGAATTTGCTCTGTACGCACATCTCTATCTTCATGAAATGCAACGTCATTTATCACTTTTCTTTAAAAATTTCTCTGTAACAGAAGTCTTGTGGGGTGTGTAAACAACCGTGTTTAAATCTTCGGAACTTCTGTGCGAAGGAACATCCCTATGCGATTCCACTAGATCCTTTTTCGATCTATTATTAATCGGCGAATTTTGACGATCGCAATCCTGGTATCCAGGCGTGTGCATGATCAAATCGATACTACTAACGGTGTGATCCTCCTCACAATTACGCAAGTATTCATTACTTTTTGATCGTTGATGCAACTGAGAATTTGAATCGAAGCATTGATCTAATTGCGGGACACGTTGCTTCAAACATAGGTCCGATACATTGCTGATACAGTCGAGAGACGTAGGCGACCTTTTGAACTTATTCTCATTGAACAAGCCTAAAGAGTTTTTGGAAACAGAACTGTCGTTCGAATGTTCCGAATCAAAATTACAGAGCTCCGACTCGAGGCTTTCGAAATCGATTCCTTCTCGAGAATTGGCCGTTAAGAATTTCGGTATTGCGCTACTTTGATCAGAATCGCGTCGATTCAATTGCGGCATAAATATCGCATTATCTAAAACGTTATACTCTACTTTAACAGCGGCGGACTTGTCGTCGAGTGCATCACGACTTCCCCACGCCTTCATCTTATTGAAAACTCTCAACGGACTTTTCGACATTCTTGACTTATGCTGAGACTTCTTGCCAACCGAGTTTTCGGGGCTCGACTCTAATCCGTCCGCATCGTTGATTTTAATCGTGACAGAATTTTTTCGTTCGGCGCTACGCGGAGAATTCAAAGAGCTTTTCCTTGACCCAGAGGGGGAACGAAAAAAAATCAGCGAGGGCGGTTAATCGCGATTCCGAGCTATCTCTACGCTTCGACTCTTTCGATTTACTTCTGTCCCGTTTCTTCTTCTTCACACGTTTCGCAGTGCCGACCAAACTAAATGCTACATTTTGTACAAAATTTGAGGAATACGGGTGCTCCCATTCACCAGCTACGTGTTTCTGACATTTGGGGGGTGATGTTTTTGAAGTGTAACTAGCAGTAGGCTTTGAGTAATTATCCGTAACTACCAAATGCTCATCCGAGAAATGAGTTTTGAGATTGTTCGCCGATTTGTTATGCAATACCACCGACTCGTAAATATCGTTGTCCACAATAACCGAGTCTTCGTCTATATTGCAAGGTGGACAGCTCGTACTTTGCATAATGTTGTTAGAATTTTCTGGAATGTTGTTATAGCTATATCCTGGCTGATTGTCTATCAAATTATTTGCTGAGGAGTACAACTTTCTGGAGGAGGGGTTACCTATTTCTTGAAGAAGCGGGGAGCGGTGCGCGCTTGCCAACAGGGCTGTACGCAGGGGTGTCTTTTCGAGATCTGGAGCAGAACGAGACCACCGCTTGCCACCTGGTGACGCAGGATTTGGTGGCTGTGTGATAATAGCCCCGCGTTCCCGTTGATGAAGTGTCGACGGTCCCCAAGTCTTACCCTTTACTCCGTCTGCTGGTACTAAAGAAGGAAGACAAAAAACAAAACGCTACTCACTACAATACTAGTTCTTCCACCTAGGCCAGACTCTTTGCGCGTTTCAAAAAGATAAAGATGTTTTTTCTCTTTTCTTTTCTTTGAGTGAATCAATATATCCAATTTTTACAGAGAAAGTTCAAATATTTATTATGAATTAGATGTACAGCAAAATCAAAAAAATAATTTGCTATTCTTTTACTTGTGCAGCTTCAACATTTTGTACTTGAAAATCATATTGAAACAGAATTTGATTTAACATGAAAATAATATGCAACATAAACTTTCAAAAATACATAAAAGTGTATTCAATTATTCACGCCATGCTAATAAATATTAAAAAAAAAACTGAATACAACGTGACTACAAAGCACAAACAATGTGATTAAAAAATTTCTTAGAAATACAAAAAAATATCGTAGGGCAAAATCATTCATATAATACCACACGTATTTAGAATCGTGAACTACTGAATGTTGATCGGATAAATCACTCACATGCGATTGCCCGAAGTCTTGGTATGCTGGGAGAACCTGGTGGACTGTTAGGTCTCGATGGATTCCGTACTTTTCCTCTGTCCAGAGCTGTATGCTGAACAGTTATCGTGTGACGAAAATCTGAATAAAAGTATGCATATCAGTGGTATCACATCGATCATTTAATACGACGTCCGATTGTGTTTTACTTACCAGAAGGAGCGCTAATGTTACTACCAGGCTCCTTCTTATTTAATTTTAATCTAGATTTCTTGAACTTTCCGCGTCGTTTGTTTGGCGTAGGAGTATTTTGTTGTTGAATTATCATTACAGTAAGTTCACGTTCTAATAAGTCTATTTCTCGGGCAGCCAATTCTTGTTCTCGCTGCCTTAAATTTTCTTCGTGTTGTCGTTGTTGTACTTGTGCTTTAGTTAATTCTTCTTCCCTGCAGCGCAATTCCTAATAAACAAATACACGAGAGTTAGAAATTTATCATATCTCTGCTTAATAAACTAAACAAATCTGTAATCAGAAACGAATGTAATTTGTAAACGTTAATAATGGCTATACATTGTCTTACCTCTTCTAAGGAGCGACATTCCTTTGTATAGCATTTGAAAAATGATTAAAAATGTTATTTGTATTATTGTAAATTAATCAAGTTCAAAGTAGAACATTTAAATTAAAAATTCTATCTTTATAGAAGGCTACATGTGTGATAGAGAAGAAATACAATTTTATACCTTTTCCTTCATGCGCAATCCATGAAGAACTTGTTCAATTTCAAGTCTCCAGTCTTCCTGCATCGTGTGAAACGATTCGTGTGGCGTTGCTGCAAATGCGCTGCGAACTTCATCCAATGCTACAAGGATTTCTACAAATCCTGGTCTTGAATGACTGTCTGATGCCCAACAAGCTAAAAAGTAATTATATGGTTTTCATATTATTTCCGGTGTAAAATAAAGCAAATATTTTTCACGTTCGCAAAGTAAATATTTTCACAGTAATATACCTTCCATTAAAAACCTCCAAGGCTGAGGACAAGTTGATGGAATGGGCAATGTAAGTTTATTTACTGCAACACCATATGCTACTGCCAGTGCATCTATTCCTTTATAAGGTGTTTCACCAGTTAAAAGTTCCCATAAAAGAACACCATAACTGTAAACACATGGAATATTTATCAGTAAAAGAATTTATCGAAAAATTTACCAGTAAACTTAATATGATTAAAGTGATATAGGAGGCACCTAAAACTGACCTCCAAACATCACTGGCTTTACTGAAAGTACTCTTTTTAATAACCTCTGGTGCCATCCAAGCATATGTGCCGGCTGCTGACATGCGAGTTGTTTTATAAACTTCCCTCGCTAATCCGAAGTCAGTTATTTTTAATGTTTTATATTGTAGATCGTCATTTTCTATAGGCTCGCTTAACAACACTGTTATTAATAAAAAGAAAAATATTGTGTAAATATTTATACATTTATCAGCATATATATGTAGAGTCTATATTAACTATAATCAACATTTGCATATTATCTTACCATTAGAACTTTTTAGGTCCCTGTGAATAAGACTTATAGGAGCTTTATTATGAAGGTAGTCCATTCCACGGGCAATTTGTATCGCCCAATCAACAAGTACATCAGGCCTGATTTTTTCTACCGCTAAGAACCCTGTTCAAACTACCCCCTCTCGCATACTCCATTACGAGACACATATTTGGCATTTTTAAACAAACTCCTTCTAACTGCACAATGTTTTCGTGTTTCAATAACCAAAATAATTTTGCTTCTTGTCGAACATTTTCTAATGTAACGCTTGGATCTTCGTCTGGATCCTGGCGTGCTGCTTTAACAGCTACTTCATGTTTCTGCCAGAATCCCCTAAAATATTATTAGATGTTAACAATGCTATTCGAAGAATCGTTGGATACACAGATGTAATTAGATAATAACATTAGAAGATAGAGCTCTGTACCTGTAAACTTTTCCGAATCCACCAACCCCAATGACTTCTTCTAATTGCAACTCCTCGAAGTCAATTTCAATTGGTTGAACCTTATCGATCACCGACGAGACTCTATCGATACTCTCTGCTTCTGCAACAAAATTGGCTGGAAAAATTCCAACTTTACCATGGATTTTTCCAGTCCACCATCCTTCGTCGCCTGAGATTTTCGAATCTTTCGATAGAACCTGAACCAAAAATATCAAACAAAACACATGTATATTTTCACATTTTAATGCAAATTGTTTTACTTTCTGAAATTCACTGTGTAAACAATTTACCTCAACTGTTTCTCCCCTCTGCAAAGATAACTCATCCTCGCCTTGGGCAACATAATCGAATAACGCTGTAAATAATGTTGAACTATTGTCCTGCCTCGATTGAGAAGAGGAATGTGTACCATGAGAAGGACTAGTTTGTTGAGAAACAGTTCTTGCTGTGCCACCACTGTGTGTATCGGACACACTGCTATCAGACATATTGTTGCTAGATGTACGCCCATACAAATATCCGTAACTAAAAAATAAAGGCAGAGTGAGACAAGGTCCAAATTATAATTACTAAAATTCATGTAACATCAATACACTGTTAATTAACGATTCATACCTTGTGGAATGATTATTTGTTCTATTATTATGTTGATATCTCGGAGATGAGTTAGCTGTGTTAGGACTATGAGAATTTGAGGAGCCATTCTCTGGATGAAGTAAAAATCGCTCGCTCCGATGACGAGCATCTGGTTGTCCGTGGTCCATCAAGGTAGACAAGCCTCTTGCCGATAACCCGGCTGGCGGCATGTGGCCCTACGCTCTCCGTATTCTTCCCCCTTCTGTGGAAATCACACCTTGTTCGTCTGGTAGATTTTGTGCAATATTGCGTAGCTCGAATGGTGAATAGTAACATAAATCGTTCTAACTATATTACTTGTTTGTCTTAAAATGAAATAAAGAAACATACATTTATATATATAAGGATCAGCAAGTTTTATGTCCACCTTCCATAATTTTCTAACACTGTACACAAATCCTTGCACATTTCACATATCATTTTCTACACATGTCTGTTGAAATCATTATTAACACGTGAACAGAAAATAGTTACGTGACATTTCCGAGATGTTTTAAATGTACGCACACGTTTCGTGTGAAAATTGTGGGGTGAGAGGAGGTGATCACCACCACTAACACCCCGTGCATAAAAACACTTTAACAGTGACCGGCATTTTGATTCGCGAGTCCGGCACCAACGCGCGAGGATTTCGTGATTTTTCGTCGAGTATCATAATCCTGTCGGGATCACAACGGACTGAAATTTTCGAAGAGTAGAAAAAAAGCTCGATATGCCGAAAACCACTGTGGAGTCTCGCGTCGGGGTGTGTATACCCACAAGCCACTGTTGACGAGGCCGAAACTCCTCATTGAATTGGGATTAGGAGCAATGTACGCGAGACGTGCAGGGTTGAAAGCGACGTGTTCGCCTCCCGGAGGACACGACGCTTCGCGTCAGCCCGCAAAACGCACGATGATTCCACATTTAATGATAGAAAACGGAGCAGCACTCATAGCAATAACCTAACGGACGCCATGTTTCGTTTGACGGCCCCACCGTTGACGTGATGATATATTAGACCGCGATTCATAAGGAAGACATTTGAAAGGCCGCTCAAGTTGTTCGAGCTCCGCAATGTGCATCCGCATTAAAGCAATAACATCATCGTTTTGGAGAAAACCCTTATTTCACAAAATATTGGTCGATCAATAAACTCATTTCGGATTAATGATCCAACATTTTGATAGTAGAAAATATTTTTAAGCGATAATATTGCCTTTTTCCGGTTGCTGCGATCGATGTCAACGAGCCGTTAAGGTGAAGCGTGTTTGACGAAAACTGCGAGCGTGTTCGCCACATATAGAATCGTATGGTCTATGTCGAAAATCATCTGAGAAGTGAAGATGGCTGTGGAGTCAATGAGCTGTGTGCGCCAAATCCATTGATTAAAAAAGGCCAAGATAAAATGTATCGCCTTATTGTTTGCCACGCGATTTTCTGAAAAGAGAGAATAAACTACGAATAAAGCTGTGAAGCAGCAAGTGATGGGAAGATGGTGAGGGAGCACATTTGCCGCTGGTATGGGTTCTCAAATGCTGGAAATTTTGAGACAAAGCGTCTGGGCGAGCCTGACAGGAGGCTGGTTTTACGATCCTCATCTCGACGTTTTTTCAAACCTCTTTCATCTTTATATTTGGCTTTTTCTGCTCTGCCTGCCACTCAGCATATACGTTGTAAGTCGCTTTGTACATGCGTTAATCTTAGTTCGTACATTAACGTTCACATAAATCGTATATGTTTACATTAGTATGTAAGTACATCATTTCAAATATATCCGTTATGTGCTTGGAATTTTATTAGTTTGCTTTCTAATATTTATATCTCGAATGTACTATATTTAACTTTTCCATAATTGTACGCTTATCTATTTAATATATACAATATCATTTTATCATCCTGTTACAGTATTTTCCACCAACACTGTATGTTTGGTTAGCATATTGTTTTTTGATTGGAGCACTTTTTGGTACGATAAAGTGTGTCAATCACGCGCTTCATTGTGTGTATGATACAACCGAATGTTTAGAAGAATCAGGTCAAACTGTCAGTCAACAAAGGTCAGAAAGCGAGAAAAGACGCATAACACATAACAAATGCAGGGAACAATCTCAAGATCAAATAGATCATGGAATAGAGCTACAAGTTTTAAATGGTACAGTAGTCTAGGATTTATATATTTTCAATTTTTAACATAATTAATATGAGCAATTTTCTTAATCTTTAACTCCATAGTGTATTTAGTCTCTAAGTTGTATGTGTATTCTGTTAATTTAATGTAGCATTTAATATAATAATTGTATTATTGAACTATTGCTTTTTCACAGGAAAAACAGATACACCACCTGTAGAATGTTCATCTCGTAATTCTTTCATCGAGTCGAACGCGCAGAATGCAGATGCGGATAGCGTAACATCAGAATACAATCGAGATAAACCTAGTTCAACAATAGATTTGAAAGTAGAAATTCATCGAAAAAATAGTTCGGAAAGTTCAGAAGAGGCACAACAGTTGACTAAACAAATGGTACCGAGTATAAATGTACACGAAGAAGAATTCGCTGAAGAATATTATTTAAATATAATAAATGGTACTAATTTTACAACTTTTATGATATAAATTATACAATTCAAACATTTGTTCTATACAATAATGTTTATGTTTAAACTTTTTAAATATATATAGAAATAAATGTCTCTCGAAATAAATGTCTGACTATTGATGAGAAACGTAAAGAGAAAAGGAAGTTGTGTGGGCTTGCATCCGAAGATTTACGAAGTTCTTTCGTAAATGACGAAACTCTTAGTACTAACCGATTCGTAGATAGATATTCAAGGTAACATAAAAATAGTAGGAACCGTTAATTAACATACGTTTAGAAAAATGCTTCTTTTTAACTATACATTGTTGTTTAGATTTTATGGAGATGGTGGTATAGATAACGATTCTGCAAATTCTCGAGATGCATTAATTGAAGAACTAAAGCCCAGTATCAAAAGAAGATACAGTAATGCAAGCCAAAGTAGTCACGATAAGCTGAAGTATAAGCAAGATAAATTGAAATATAAGCAAGAAAAAATGAAAAGTTTGGATGATCCATTGAATGTTGAAAGTGTGGTTGGAATAGACCGATTGTTCGAAAGCAGTGAGTGCACGCTGGAACCAAAAACAAATAAAAGTATATTTAATTTCTAAATACTAGAGATGTGTGAGAACTCGAAAATATCGGGTACACCGATGGTCGGGACGGGTCGAGACGGGTTCTCAAAAATTTCAGAATTCTCAAATATGCCTGAAAATTCCTAATATTATCGGGAATCCGGATATATTTGAGAAACTGTCTGGATCCGACATTTTCAGGTTTTCGCACACCTGTATTAAACACTTCATAATTAATTGTTATATGTGTACTTAAAATGATGAACAATAACTTATCTTTTCCTACTTATCAGATGTGCATAATAAAGAACCAGATTCCGGTTCGTCTAGTACAACGACATTGAGTATGGAGAACGAGGTGAAAAGAAAGTTACTTCCGCCACTAGAAACTGATAACAAACGACATCAAGGTGCGATACCCAAACAAAGCCGTCCAAAATCAGCAGTAGAGACCATAGACGATAATAATACAACTACCGAAAATGTCTGGACAAAACGTAGACGGCCGGTAGTTATAATGTTGTCCTCTGATCGAGATTTGACTGATTTAAGATTAAGTCGCAATTTGGAAAACCGAGGTATACTAACAAGACGAAATGCTCTAGCACCATTGACCGTACAAGACGAGCTACGAGAAAAAATTCGAGATGACAACGTTGTACCATTATATACCGACCTGTTCGATGAAAAAGGATTTGTGGCTGCTGCTACGCAAGTACCTTCTATTAATAACGATAAATTGTTGAACACATTGTTGCGACAACAATTGAGTCAAAATTTACATTACGATACGAACTGGGAGCTTGCGGATTCCCTGAGCAATAGTTACAGCAGTATGTCTTTGAACTCTGCTGGTTTGAGTGTTATAATAGATACACCGCCTGTTTTATCGAGTCCAGAAAGCAACCAAACGAAGGCACAAAACTCGGTAGCATCGAACTTAGTCCCTTCGAATCAGTGTACCATAGAAACCTTGGAACGAGACCAGTTTCATCAAGACGTAATGTCGCGCATGGAGGCAATGACGGATAGAAACCGAGGATTACAAAATTTATTAGAGTACTTCCATTTAAATCTTTATCAGTCTGCTTCGAATTGGCGAATGCCTGCTTTAACGTTACCAACGCATCAAGAAGCTGATATGAACGCAAGATTATCGTGGAATCGATTATCCGCCTTCGATGTATTCAATTCGAAAGCTAAACAGACAGGGCATTATTATAAGTGGAAAATTGGCAAATTACCGCATATAAAAGTGCGATTCGACCGTCTGTATTTATTAGTTTTGCTAGACCAGAATCTGACCATTTTTGAAACGATCGTCTCAACACTTTTAGCGGTGGCTGTTGCTGGACTAGGTCTCATATTACTTCAACAAGGTCTCTACCGAGATATATTCGCCTTCATGTTCTGTTTTGTAACGGCCGGATGTCAGTATTCATTATTAAAATCCGTTCAGCCTGACGCTGCTTCACCGACACATGGTTTTAATCGCATTATAGTATTTTCGCGGCCTATTTATTATATACTGTGCTCGGGAAGCATATTAATCTTCAACGAATGCTTAAGAAATTTTAAAACGTCTGAGTTTCTAATATACGGCTTCCATGTTGCTGATTACGATGTCATATTGCAAATTCGAAATGTTTTATTAATTTTCCTTCTATGCTTCCCAATCGTGTTTTCATTAGGTTTATTTCCTCAAATCAATACCTTCTTAATGTATCTTTGCGAACATACAGATATTCATTTATTTGGTGGGAACGCAACAACTAGTCTAGTTTCTTCACTATATTGTCTTGGTCGCAGCATTGTTACTGTCGTTATACTGTACGGATTTGCTTATGGAGCAATCACTGAGCCTAAATCCTCGCAACATATTTTGTTTTCGGTTTTTGCGGGTTTATTAGTTGCTATATCTTATCATTTGAGCCGATCATCTTCAGATCCTACTGTAATATGGGACATTGTTAAAGTAAGTCTATGGCCACCAGAAATTTATACGGAAGAGAAAGAAGCAAAGATCATCGAGAATACATCTCGTAAAGATAATATGTCTACAACATACGAGGAAACAAAAATTCGAACGTCGGGAAGAAAGAAGGATGTGAAAATTAAAGTTGGCGAACAAATGTCGGATGCAGAATTAGTGGACCCTTTACCTAAAAAATTAAGAGCGACCGTCTATGCAAGATTGAAGAATGATTTAGTAGTGTGCACTGTAATAGGTACCTTATCGTTCGGTATCCACTGCTCCACTGTATTTACAGCTTTACAACCAGAATTGAATCCAGTTTTATGGGGTATTGTAAGCTGTCTAGGATTTCTGTTACATTATATTGTACCACAGCTTCGGAAGCAATTACCATGGTTGTGCTTATCGAGACCAGTACTGCGTAGTCGTGAACATGCACAATTCGAAGTACGTGAACCAGTAAAAATCATGTGGTTCGAAAAAGCGTACGTTTACCTTTCTTTCATAGAAAGAAATGTTCTATATCCAATAGTATTCCTAGGAGCTCTCACCGAATGTTCATCAAAGATTGTAAACAAATTTGGAGAGAGCGTGGGAACATTAATCATAGTTGTGTGCGGATTGAAGTCTTTAAGATCTTCATACTCTGATCCATCAACGCGGTACCTAGTCCTGATCTTTGCAGTGTTATTCTTCAAGTTAGACTTTCGAGATCGCAGTGAGACTTTTCTCGTCGATTATTTTGTCACTGGAATAGCATTTGCAAAGATTTATGAATTACTGTTGAAGATAAGATTTGTTGTTACATATATCGCGCCTTGGCAAATCACCTGGGGCAGTGCGTTTCACGCTTTTGCCCAACCGATATCAGTCCCACATTCTGCCATGTTGTTCTTGCAAGCGGGCATTTCTGCGATTCTGAGTACTCCATTGAGCCCACTTTTGGGAAGCGCAATTTTTATATCTTCGTACGTGCGTCCTGTGAAGTTTTGGGAAAGAGATTATAAGACGAGACGAATGGATCATTCGAACACGCGTATGTCTTCGCATTTAGATCGGAATCCAGGTGCGGATGACAATAATCTGAATTCAATTTTCTATGAGCAATTAACGAGATCGTTGCAACACAGTCTTTATGGAGACCTCGCTCTTGGTCGCTGGGGAAATGTGGAACAAGGAGATTGTTTTTTACTAGCGTCCGATTACTTAAACTGTTTAGTGCATATTGTACAATTGGGCAATGGATTAGTAACATTTCAATTGAGAGGTCTTGAATTTAGAGGAACTTATTGTCAGCAGAGAGAAGTACGTATGCTCCCATTGAATACCGATCATTGTAAATTCATTGTTGCGTCTAGCATGAGCACGTTGATTTTGATTTCCAGGTAGAAGCAATCTCGGAAGGGATTGAAGAAAACGACGACTGTTGTTGCTGTGTAATGGGACATTTCTCAAATGTGTTAAATGTAAATGCAGCTTTCAGTCAGCGTTGGCTAGCTTGGGAAGTCGCAAATGCCAAGTATGTTTTAGAGGGATACTCGATCTCGGATAATTCAGCAGTTTCTATGCTTCAAACGTTCGAGTTCCGCAAAGCGTTGGTCACCTTCTACGTGAAAAGTATTATTTTTTACACTGTTAAATCGTCAAAGTTGAAATACTGGTTGGGAAACCCCGATATTTCTGAGGCCTTAAAAATAACTCTCGATAAGAACTTCGTGGATCTGGATCCTGTTTTTAAAATGAACATCGACGAGGATTACGACTTTCGCGCCATTGGAATTACAAGAAGCAGCTTTTGTAACGTTTACTTGGATTGGATACAATTCTGTGTTACCAAACATGATAAGGTAATTTCTTATGCACGTCAAATTATTCTAAAACTTACATAGCACTGAATTTTTTGAATTTCCTATAGACACTAGACAAATCGAGAGATTCGCCGTTGGTATCTTTGTGTCTTGCGTTAAGTCTTCTAGGAAGACGTGCTTTGGGAGCAGCATGTCACAATACTGTGACAAGTGTTGAATTTTTTATTTATGGATTGCACGCACTGTTTAAAGGTACTGTTTTATTTGACCAAATAAAATAAATCAATCCGATAATATTTAATAAATTAACGTTTTATATTCAGGAGATTTCCGCATAACATCAGTTCGAGATGAATGGGTATTACACGATGTTGATTTATTGCGCAGCGTTATAGCAAAAGGTGTAAGAATGGCGTTGAAGCTACATCAGGATTATTTCATGAGTCCTGACTTATACGTTGAATTAGCTCCTCTTTATGAAGCTATAGGTAGCCATGATAAAAATCTTGTAATTAGTCATGAAGCTGACCCGATGTGGAGAAACGCTGTTTTAAATGATGCTCCTAGTCTTCTGGCACTTAGGTAATTTTATAGTGCGCTATCTTAAAATTTCTAAATATTGAAGTATCATTACATTGATAATACATTATTACACATTCTCCACATATTCTTAGATATGTACTCGAAGATGGCATGGATGAATTTAAAGTGATTATGCTTAATAAACGATTCTTAAGCTTCCGAGTGATTAAAATGAACCGTGAATGCGTGCGCGGCTTATGGGCTGGACAGCAACAGGAATTAGTATATTTAAGAAATAGAAATCCAGAGCGTGGCTCTATACAAAACGCTAAGCAAGTTCTCAGAAATATAATAAATAGTTCTTGCGATCAACCAATCGGTTATCCGATTTACGTTTCGCCATTGACAACTAGTTACGCTGAGACTAACGAGCAATTGTCTTCTTTAGTCGGAGGACATTTAAGTCTGTGCGTAATTAAGCGTAACGTATTAAAATTGTGGGAGAGGTAAGCTTTTTACAATGCAATAGAATGCTTTAAACCATGTTTAATCAATATATAGTACATTGTAAAATCTATTATTATTAAAAGTGTTATTCTCAGAATCAGAAGAAGGTGCGGTCAAGGTTGTTCTTCAGGTGGAACAGGATCTCAAGATGATGGAGGTTTTGGAAACGATGGAGTGTATGCAATGACCACTTACAATATTCATTCAGGTATTTAGTATTATTAATCTTTACTAGAAGTGTGTGAATCTAACCCGTCTCGAAACCCGTCCCGATCCCGAATAAAATTCTAAACCCGTACTGACTCGACATTTTCGGGTTCTCGCACACCTCTACTCTTTTAAGGGGGTGCGCGTAGATTTGGTCTTGACGGAGATGATCATCACGCTAAGTTTGTACGAACGGAGGGTAGACGAAGCTGATTAATAAGATTTTCTACCGGTAGGTGGTGCGGGTTTAATTTTATAGGACAGGGCTCGGATTTAGTTACTCGCGACCTCAGGCCATATACAGGGTGTCCCAAAACTCCTGCGTTAGCCGGAAATGGGAGGTTCCTTGGGTCATTTGAAGCGATATTTTCCTTAACAAAAATGGCGTCCGCGGCTTTCTTTAGGAGATATTAACGAACCAATCAGAGCGCGACCTAGAGCGGCGAGTTGGCAGGCGAGCGTTGTGGTTCGTTCGGCAACGCTCGCC